>JAVMKO010000012.1:604652-818947 GCA_032164245.1 Sternotherus odoratus
GGGCCCCACGTCACCCATCCTGGGGGTTTCACTTCCCCCGTGGGCAGGGCTGGCCCGGGCGCGTCCAAAACCCCCGTCCCGCTGCTTCCCCTATTCCGGGCCCAGCTTCCCCAGCTCCGGGCTTCACAACCTTTTTCATTCTCAGCACCCCCTCCCCACGCACCCCCCCCCCCCCAGCCATAAACCGCCCCCCCCCCCGTCCCGCTGCTTCCCCTATTCCGGGCCCAGCTTCCCCAGCTCCGGGCTTCACAACCTTTTTCATTCTCAGCACCCCCTCCCCACGCACCCCCCCCCCAGCCATAATCCCCCCCCCCCGGCCCGTCCCGCTGCTTCCCCTATTCCGGGCCCAGCTTCCCCAGCTCCGGGCTTCACAACCTTTTTCATTCTCAGCACCCCCCTCCCACGCACCCCCCCCCAGCCATAATCCCCCCCCCCCCCCCGGCCCGTCTGTGCCACAGCAACTGGTTTCCTGCAGATAATCCAGGGCCGGCGTTAGGGGGCCGCCCCCCGGGCCCCACCCCACAGGGCCTCCCGCGAAGCTGCTCAGGCTTCGGCTGCCACCGCAGGTGACTTGGGGGCCCCGGGCGTCAGCCCCATGGGCTTGGGGGGGGTCGTCTTTCTGCCCTGGGCCCGAGCGTCTGGTCCTGCTTGGACACCCCCCAAAACCGGGTCGGGGCCCCTGGGTGAGAACCAGCCTCCGATTTCCTCACGGTGCCCCAGCCGCTTCCCCTTGGCCCGGTGCCAGCGGCCGTCTGTTCCCAGCACAGCCAACGTCCCCCCCCCGTATCCCCTCCCCCGTATCCCCTCCCCCAGCCCCCATGGGGAAGTGGGGCCTGGCACTTCACAGGCAGCTGGGCTGCGGCGGATGTGAAACCACGACGACCACTTTCATGTCCCCTCTGAGGGAGACAGAGACTTTGATCCTCCAGCGGGAACGGGACGGGGCGGCGAGGAACGGGACACGGGGCCTTTCCCCTCCGCGGGGCCTTGGTCCCGATCCGGCCCCAGGGCAGGGAACAGGACGCGGGGCCTTTCCCCTCCGCGGGGCCTTGGTCCCGATCCGGCCCCAGGGCAGGGACTGGCTGGCTGGGGGAGTGGCAGGGAACGGGACACGGGGTCTTTCCCCTCCACGGGGCCTTGGTCCCAATCCGGCCCCAGGGCAGGGACTGGCTGGCTCGGGGGGGCAGGGAACGGGACCCGGGGCCTTTCCCTTCCGCGGGGCCTTGGTCCTGATCCCGCCCCAGGGCAGGGACTGGCTGGCTGGGGGGGGCAGGGAACGGGACCCGGGGCCTTTCCCCTCCAGGGGGCCTTGGTTCTGATCCGGCCCCAGGGCAGGGACTGGCTGGCTCGGGGGGGCAGGGAACGGGCTGCAGGTTCTGATCAGCGTAACAAATTTGGTGGGTCTCAGCCCAGATCCTAGCAGGGCAGGTGTCCCCGGCACGGGCAGTAACCAGCCCCGTCCTCGGCAGCTTCAGCAGGGGGGCTGAGGACTGAACTGGTCGCAGCGTGTGAGCTCCCCTCCCCCCAGCGGGGTCCCTGCAGGACGGGGGTGGGGGTGGCATGGGGGGAGGGTGATGGAGGGTGGGGAGAGGTCCGGATACAGAGGGGCAGAGGCATGACAGCTCCAGAAAATAGACGTTTATTAGCAGACGTCTGGATAATGCTCCGATACGCCGGCGTAGGGCGACCCCTGGCACAGGCTGGGGGTCGGAGTCTGCCCCACGGCTGGAGGGGGCCGAGCATGGTACCCCCGGAGGAGAGACACCAGGTTCCCATGGATGTGCCCTGTGTGTAGTGAGTGTGTCCGGTCTCAGCACCGTGCTGACTGCGGCTGCCTTTCCCCCAGTTCCCAAGGGCTGGGGGGGCTGGAATGGGGAGAGATTCGGGGGACACAGGGCGTCTCCTCGTAGTTCTCCAGGCGTTTCCAGCCACTCGGAGTTCACTCTGAGGGTGAAAACACAGACCGAGGAGATTCAATGGCAGGATTAGAACCCAGGAGTCCTGGTGCCCAGCCTCCCTCTTTGTAATCCAACAGACGCCCCTCTTCCTCTCAGAGCCAGGGAGAGAACCCAGGAGTCCTGGCCCCCAGCCCCCTTGCTCCACCCAATAGACCCCACTCCCCTCCCGGAGCTGGGGACAGAACCCAGGAGT
This sequence comes from Sternotherus odoratus, assembly GCA_032164245.1. Lineage (NCBI taxonomy): Eukaryota > Metazoa > Chordata > Testudines > Kinosternidae > Sternotherus > Sternotherus odoratus. Next base: position 606,804 of record JAVMKO010000012.1, read on the forward strand.
CCTGGCCCCCAGCCCCCTTGCTCCACCCAATAGACCCCACTCCCCTCCCGGAGCTGGGGACAGAACCCAGGAGTCCTGGCCCCCAGCCCCCTTGCTCCACCCAATAGACCCCACTCCCCTCCCGGAGCTGGGGACAGAACCCAGGAGTCCTGGCCCCCAGACCCCTTGCTCCACCCAATAGACCCCACTCCCCTCCCGGAGCTGGGGACAGAACCCAGGAGTCCTGGCCCCCAGCCCCCTTGCTCCACCCAATAGACCCCACTCCCCTCCCAGAGCTGGGGACAGAACCCAGGAGTCCTGGCCCCCAGACCCACCTGCTCTAACCCACCAGACCCCCCCCCCCCCCCCGGCGTACCTGTGGGGCTGGGCCTGCGGGATTTGAGGAGCAGGACGATCCCGGTGCCCATGGAGACGATGCCCAGGGCGATGGCCAGGCCACACAACACGTTCTCCAGCAGCTCCGACGGGATGGGGTTCTGGGGCACTGGAGACACAGCGGGGGGCGGGGGGTACAGGGTGAGGCCAGGGCTACCAGGGAGGTTGGGGGGGCTCCCGGCAGTGGGGGAGGTGTGGGGCGCACAGGCCAAGGGCGGGGAATCAGGGAGGGACCCCAGCAGCAGAGGGGGAGCTGGGAGGTGCAGGGTCAGGTGGTGGGAGATGGGGGATGGAGGGGATCGAGTTCGGAGCTCAAATCAAGTGCAGGGGAGAAATCTCTCACCCCCGTAGGCCACAGTGGAGAAGCTGGTCCCAGGCCGCGTGATGGTGCAGGTGGGAAGACATTCAGGGGAGGGGTAGAAGGATGGGGGAGGATCGGGGTGCAGGGGGAGGATCGGGGTACAGGGGGAGGATCGGGGTACAGGGGGGAGGATCGGGGTGCAGATCGGGGGGAGGATCGGGGTGCAGATCGGGGGGAGGATCGGGGTGCAGATCGGGGGGATCTCTCACCCCAGTAGGCCACGGTGGAGAAGCTGGTCCCGGGCCGCGTGATGGTGCAGGTGGGGAGACATGCAGGGGAGGGTTAGAAGGATGGGGGAGGATCGGGGTGCAGGGGGGGAGGATCGGGGTGCAGGGGGGGAGGATCGGGGTACAGGGGGGGGAGGATCTGGGTGCAGATCGGGGGATCTCTCACCCCAGTAGGCCACAGTGAAGAAGCTGGTCCCAGGCCGTGTGATGGTGCAGGTGGGAAGACATTCAGGGGAGGGGTAGAAGGATGGGGGAGGATCGGGGTGCAGGGGGGAGGATCGGGGTGCGGGGGGGAGGATCGGGGTGCAGGGGGGGAGGATCGGGGTGCAGGGGGAGGATCGGGGTCCAATGGAGAGGATCGGGGTGCAGATCGGGGATCTCTCACCCCAGTAGGCCACGGTGGAGAAGCTGGTCCCAGGCCGTGTGATGGTGCAGGTGGGAAGACATTCAGGGGAGGGTTAGAAGGATGGGGGAGGATCGGGGTACAGGGGGGGGAGGATCGGGGTGCAGATCGGGGGATCTCTCACCCCAGTAGGCCACAGTGAAGAAGCTGGTCCCAGGCCGTGTGATGGTGCAGGTGGGAAGACATTCAGGGGAGGGTTAGAAGGATGGGGGAGGATCGGGGTGCAGGGGGGGAGGATCGGGGTGCAGGGGGAGGATCGGGGTCCAATGGAGAGGATCGGGGTGCAGATCGGGGATCTCTCACCCCAGTAGGCCACGGTGGAGAAGCTGGTCCCAGGCCGTGTGATGGTACAGGTGGGAAGACATTCAGGGGAGGGTTAGAAGGATGGGGGAGGATCGGGGTGCAGGGGGGGAGGATCGAGGTGCAGGGGGAGGATCTGGGTGCAGGGGGGGAAGATCGGGGTGCAGGGGGAGGATCGGGGTGCAGGGGGGGAGGATCGGGGTGCAGGGGGGGAGGATCGGGGTGCAGATCGGGGTACAGGGGGAGGATCGGGGTGCAGGGGGGAGGATCGGGGTGCAGATCAGGGGATCTCTCACCCCAGTAGGCCACGGTGGAGAAGCTGGTCCCGGGCCGCGTGATGGTGCAGGTGGGGAGACATTCAGGGGAGGGGTAGAAAGATGGGGGAAGATCGGGGTGCAGGGGGAGGATTGGGGTGCAGGGGGAGGATTGGGGTGCAATGGAGAGGATCGGGGTGCAGATCGGGGGATCTCTCACCCCAGTAGGCCACGGTGGAGTAGCTGGTCCCGGGCCGCGTGATGGTGCAGGTGGGGAGACATTCAGGGGAGGGGTAGAAAGATGGGGGAAGATCGGGGTGCAGGGGGAGGATTGGGGTGCAATGGAGAGGATCGGGGTGCAGATCGGGGGATCTCTCACCCCAGTAGGCCACGGTGGAGTAGCTGGTCCCGGGCCGCGTGATGGTGCAGGTGGGAAGACATTCAGGGGAGGGTTAGAAGGATGGGGGAGGATCGGGGTGCAGGGGGGGAGGATCGGGGTGCAGGGGGAGGATCGGGGTGCAGGGGGAGAGGATCGGGGTGCAGGGGGAGGATCGGGGTGCAGGGGGGAGGATCGGGGTGCAGGGGGAAGGATCAGGGTGCAGGGGGGAGGATCGGGGTGCGGGGGGGATCGGGGTGCAGGGGAGGATCGGGGTGCAGATCGGGGGATCTCTCACCCCAGTAGGCCACGGTGGAGTAGCTGGTCCCGGGCCGCGTGATGGTGCAGGTGGGGAGACATTCAGGGGAGGGTTAGAAGGATGGGGGAGGATCGGGGTGCAGGGGGGGAGGATTGGGGTGCAGGGGGAGAGGATCGGGGTGCAGGGGGAGGATTGGGGTGCGGGGGGGGAGGATCGGGGTGCAGGGGGAGGATCGGGGTGCAGGGGGGAGGATCGGGGTGCAGGGGGGAGGATTGGGGTGCAGGGGGAGAGGATCGGGGTGCAGGGGGAGAGGATCGGGGTGCAGGGGGGAGGATCGGGGTGTGGGGGGGGAGGATCGGGGTGCAGGGGGGAGGATCGGGGTGCAGGGGGAGGATCGGGGTGTGGGGGGGGAGGATCGGGGTGCAGGGGGGAGGATCGGGGTGCAGGGGGGGGAGGATCGGGGTGCAGGGGGGATCGGGGTGCAGGGGGGGAGGATCGGGGTGCAGGGGGAGGATCGGGGTGCAGGGGGGGAGGATCGGGGTGCAGGGAGGGAGGATCGGGGTGCAGGGGGAAGGATCGGGGTGCAGGGGGAGGATCGGGGTGCAGGGGGAGGATCGGGGTGCGGGGGGGATCGGGGTGCAGGGGGGAGGATCGGGGTGCAGGAGGGGATCGGGGTGCAGGGGAGGGATCGGGGCTCAGGGGGAGGGATCGGGGTGCAGGGGGAGGATCGGGGTGCAGGGGGGGAGGATCGGGGGTGCAGGGAGGGAGGATCGGGGTGCAGGGGGAAGGATCGGGGTGCAGGGGGAGGATCGGGGTGCAGGGGGAGGATCGGGGTGCGGGGGGGATCGGGGTGCAGGGGAGGATCGGGGTGCAGATCGGGGGATCTCTCACCCCAGTAGGCCACGGTGGAGTAGCTGGTCCCGGGCCGCGTGATGGTGCAGGTGTAGACGTCCCCCTCCCGCGGGGTGAACTGCAGGTAGGAGAAGAGCAGGAAGCCCAGGTCCTCGGTGGGGTCGTACCGCGTGGTGTTGACCCCCCGGCTCACCGGCTCGCCCAGCCGCTGCCAGGACACCGTCACCGAGGCCGGGAAGAGGTTGCCCACCTGGCAGATGAGGGTGTTGGGTTTTCCCAGCTCCACGGGCTGGGCTGTGAAGACGTTGGCCATGGGGGTGCCTGTGGGGAGAGGGGAGATGGTGACGGGGGGGCCTGCGGGGGATGGAGCACGGGGGGGTATGTGGTGAGGAGGAGGAGGGGGCGCTGCAGGGCCTGGGAAGGGGGGATGGGGTCGCTGGGGGAGACACCGGCACCGAGGGGCGGGAATCTTTGACCTCGGGACAGGGGCAGGGCAGTACCAGTGACCCCTGGGGGGGCCGTGGGGAGGGAGGGGCAGTACCAGTGACCCCTGGGGGGGCCGTGGGGAGGGAGGGGCAGTACCAGTGACCCCTGGGGGGGCCGTGGGGAGGGAGGGGCAGTACCAGTGACCCCTGGGGGGGCCGTGGGGAGGGAGGGGCAGTACAGTGACCCCTGGGGGGCCGTGGGGAGGGAGGGGCAGTACAGTGACCCCTGGGGGGTGTGGGGAGGGAGGGGCAGTACAGTGACCCCTGGGGGGCGTGGGGAGGGAGGGGCAGTACCAGTGACCCCTGGGGGGGCGTGGGGAGGGAGGGGCAGTATCAGTGACCCCTGGGGGGGCGTGGGGAGGGAGGGGCAGTACCAGTGACCCCTGGGGGGGGCGTGGGGAGGGAGGGGCAGTACCAGTGACCCCTGGGGGGGCCGTGGGGAGGGAGGGGCAGTACAGTGACCCCTGGGGGGCGTGGGGAGGGAGGGGCAGTACAGTGACCCCTGGGGGGCGTGGGGAGGGAGGGGCACTACCAGTGACCCCTGGGGGGGCGTGGGGAGGGAGGGGCAGTATCAGTGACCCCTGGGGGGGCGTGGGGAGGGAGGGGCAGTACCAGTGACCCCTGGGGGGGGCGTGGGAAGGGAGGGGCAGTACCAGTGACCCCTGGGGGGGCTGTGGGGAGGGGGGGGCAGTACCAGTGACCCCTGTGGGGGCCGTGGGGAGGGGGGGCAGTACCAGTGACCCCTGGGGGGGCGTGGGGAGGGAGGGGCAGTACCAGTGACCCCTGGGGGGGCCGTGGGGAGGGGGGGCAGTACCAGTGACCCCTGGGGGGGCGTGGGGAGGGAGGGGCAGTACCAGTGACCCCTGGGGGGGCCGTGGGAAGGGAGGGGCAGTACCAGTGACCCCTGTGGGGGCCGTGGGGAGGGGGGGGCAGTACCAGTGACCCCTGGGGGGGCGTGGGGAGGGAGGGGCAGTACCAGTGACCCCTGGGGGGGGCGTGGGAAGGGAGGGGCAGTACCAGTGAGCCCTGTGGGGGCCGTGGGGAGGGGGGGCAGTACCAGTGACCCCTGTGGGGGCCGTGGGGAGGGGGGGCAGTACCAGTGACCCCTGGGGGGGCGTGGGGAGGCCGCGGGCGCCGGGGGCGGGTACCTTTGGCCTCGGGGATCTTGTCCTTGGTGATGTTGGAGATGACCCAGAGCAGCTGCCGGCACAGCTGGGAGTCGTTGCGGATCTGCTCCCGGCTCTCCTGGGCGCCCAGCCAGGGCTGGAAGTCGGGCAGCCGGGGCTCCCAGCGCGCCCCCGGGAAGTCGAAGGAGAACAGCTGGTCCCCGTCGAAGGTGTCGGCCAGGCCCAGCGAGGGGCGGTCCGGCTGGCAGAACAGGACGCGGGACAGGACGTGGGCCGGGGGCTCTGGGGGGGGAGACACCGACCGGGGTCAGCAACAGGGCACCCCCCCTGCACACTACACAACCCTACACAAACAACCCCGCACACTACACACTCACTGTACCCTGTACACCCCCTGCACACTACACAACCCTACACAAACAACCCCGCACACTCATCATCCACCTGCACACCCCCTGCACACTACACAACCCTACACAAACAACCCCGCACACTCATCATCCACCTGTACACCCCCTGCACACTACACAACCCTACACAAACAACCCCGCACACTCATCATCCACCTGTACACCCCCTGCACACTACACAACCCTACACAAACAACCCCGCACACTACACACTCACCCTACCCTGTACACCCCCTGCACACACGCTGTGCATACACAACCCTACACAACCAACCCCGCACACTCATCATCCTCCTGTACACCCCCTGCACACTACACACTCACCCTACCCTGTACACCCCCTGCACACACGCTGTGCATACACAACCCTACACAACCAACCCCGCACACTCATCATCCTCCTGTACACCCCCTGCACACTACACACTCACCATACCCTGTACACCCCCTGCACACACGCTGTGCATACACAACCCTACACAAACAACCCCGCACACTCATCATCCACCTGCACACCCCCTGCACACTACACAACCCTACACAAACAACCCCGCACACTCATCATCCACCTGTACACCCCCTGCACACTACACAACCCTACACAAACAACCCCGCACACTCATCATCCACCTGTACACCCCCTGCACACTACACAACCCTACACAAACAACCCCGCACACTACACACTCACCCTACCCTGTACACCCCCTGCACACACGCTGTGCATACACAACCCTACACAACCAACCCCGCACACTCATCATCCTCCTGTACACCCCCTGCACACTACACACTCACCCTACCCTGTACACCCCCTGCACACACGCTGTGCATACACAACCCTACACAACCAACCCCGCACACTCATCATCCTCCTGTACACCCCCTGCACACTACACACTCACCATACCCTGTACACCCCCTGCACACACGCTGTGCATACACAACCCTACACAAACAACCCCGCACACTCATCATCCACCTGCACACCCCCTGCACACTACACAACCCTACACAAACAACCCCGCACACTCATCATCCACCTGTACACCCCCTGCACACTACACAACCCTACACAAACAACCCCGCACACTCATCATCCACCTGTACACCCCCTGCACACTACACAACCCTACACAAACAACCCCGCACACTACACACTCACCCTACCCTGTACACCCCCTGCACACACGCTGTGCATACACAACCCTACACAACCAACCCCGCACACTCATCATCCTCCTGTACACCCCCTGCACACTACACACTCACCCTACCCTGTACACCCCCTGCACACACGCTGTGCATACACAACCCTACACAACCAACCCCGCACACTCATCATCCTCCTGTACACCCCCTGCACACTACACACTCACCATACCCTGTACACCCCCTGCACACACGCTGTGCATACACAACCCTACACAAACAACCCCGCACACTCATCATCCACCTGTACACCCCCTGCACACATGCTGTGCATACACAACCCTACAGCCCTGTGCATACACAACCCTCATCATCCCCCTGTACACACAGTCACACATACACTGTGCATACACAACCCTTCAAACAACTGCCCACACCGCACACTGTTACACACTACAGACACCGTGCCCCCTGTTTTCTGTGCACACACAAGTTCACACACTCCCCGTGCACACAGACAGGCACACACATCCTATACACACGGACACAGTCCTCATGCACATATGTTCACACACACAACTGCCATTTACATGCAGGCATACATAGTCACACACACAGAGGCACAACACACATTCCTTATGCACACACATTCTTACATACACACAGTCCATTCACCCACACACTCACACTACAGCCCCTGTACACACTCAGCTCACCACCACACAATGCTGCTATCCCTCACATACAAATACACATTACAACCCATGAGTAAGCACAGTCTTCCCATACACTACACACCCTATACACACAGCCACACACATGCATTAAATACCCTATACACACACAGTCTTCATGTGCACAGTGACAAAACACACCACAAGCTCCCCAACCCTGACCTCACACTGCACACCTACACAATCACACACAACCAACCTCACACACACTTTGCACTCCCCAGTGTGCACAATCACACACACACAAAATCTACTGCCACACCACACTCCCAATTACATGGTTACCCACCCAGCAATACCCACGAACACAACGTCGGAGAGCATGACAGCAGGGATAGTGCCCCCCACACACACTCAGCAGTGCCTGGCTAGCCCCTGGGAAGTGCTTGCTCTCATCCACACACAGTATCTACACACAATCGCCATGCATGCCCAATTCTACACACACTTACACAACCCGACACTTTCACCCCCATGCCAAAACACACACTCCCCCGAGATGCAGCCGTGCACCTGTACACCCACAATCTGACGCACACCCACAATCCCACACACTGTGCCCATGTGCACCCACACACATTCTCCGACACAGTCCCCCTGTACATACACACCGACAGTCCCCTTCCACACAGACACACAATCTTTACGTGCACACAACCACACACACAACCCACTTGTGCGCACACACAACCACGCATGCAATCCCCGAGCACGGCCCCATAATCACACAACCCCCGTGTGCACAAACACAACCGCACTCACACCCACCCACACCCGGTGTGCATACACACGACACACACACTGGCCGTGCAATGCCGCCCCGCCCGCCCGTAACGCCCGCGGGCCGCTCCTACCCTCCGTGGCGCCGCCGCCCGCCGCCCCCCGCAGCAGCCCCAGGGCCAGCAGCAGCCCCCAGCAGCCGGGCGCCTCCATCCCCGCCGGGCAGCCTCTGCGGCGGTCCCAGCCTGGGTTCCCGGGGCATCCCCCGCCGGCCGCCGGCCAATCCGCGGGCGCGCCGCCGCCTGCTGGCCAATGGCTGGGCCCCGCCGCTCCGCGTCACCTGTTACCGGGGAGACGCCCGCCCCAGAGGGCCGGGGCGCATAGATGGGTGGCGGGGGTGCCGGGATGGGGACACGTGGGAGGGTCCGAGGCCAGGAGGGACCATCGGGAGCATCTGGTCTGACTCTTGTCTAGACAGGCCAGAGCCCTGAACCGGATTCACCCCGGATAGGCCCTGCTACGGATTCATTCCTATATAGACAGGCCAGAGCCCTGAACCGGATTCACCCCAGATAGACCCTGCTCCGGATTCACTCCTATATAGACAGGCCAGAGTCTTGCTCTGGATTCACTTCTGTACAGCACTGATGGAGCCCTGCTCCGGATTCATTCCTATATAGACAGGCCAGAGCCCTGCTCCGAATTTACCCCTGTAACGACATGCCGGAGCCTTGCTCCGGATTCATTCCTATATAGACAGGCTAGAGCCCTGCTCCGGATTCGCCCCCTGGCTGAACCAGAGCTGTTCTCTTGGGGACGTCCACACAGCAAAACAAGAACCGGGACGTGCAAAGCCGGGCTCTGCAGACGTGTCAGCACTGTCCGTGTTTCCCCAGGGACTGAAATCCGAGGGGAGAGGGTGTCTGGATTTCCCGGGGGGTGAAGGGCGAGGCCGTGAGGGCGAAGCTGGACCATACGTGTTCGCCAGGAAGGCCCTTGGGTGCTAAGTCCGGGCCCCACGTTCTAGCCAGGATAAAAGGCCGTGGGGCTGACGATGATCGATTGCCGTTTATCGGTCAGACTGTGAAATGATCCGGTCGGCCGATGTGCCGAACAGAAGGCGCCGGGCGCCAGCTGCTGGTGTTGTCGGAACAACCCCGGTGATGTGCGGAAACGAGTCTCCACCCTCCTTCCCAGCCTGCTCCGGGTTCTCGGGGGGGGGGGGCTCTTACCCCCGTGTGCTGTGAAAGTGACCGTCCAGGTTTCAGTATCAGTTCGAATTTCCACCCGGACTAAAGGGGATTCATTTTAAACTCGAAAATTTAGGGGGGGAAATGGATCGAGTTGGAAAATGACTAACGTGGCTACTCTGCACGTCACTAGCTGAGCCCGCGGGGACATGGGGTGCTGGAGGGGGGATGCACCCCGCCGCGGGGAGGGAAAATGGGCTCAGGGACTGGACCTGGGGTGGGTGCAGAACCCGAACTGCAGCCCCAGCTCAAACGGTTACAGGGTTGTTTGTAGTGCCGCAGCGTGAGCCCCAGTCTGTGTGTGGAGAGGAGGGGTTGCCATGATACACCCTGACACCCCCACCATCTCCGCGCCATATATTGCCAGGGATGGGGGACCCCCCACTGCCCCAGTCCTTAGTTCCACTGGGGTCACCTTACTTCCTGTCAGAACTTGTCCAGCTTCAACTTCCAGCCAGGGGAGCTCATTAGCCCTTTGTCAGGGCTGGGCCAGGGGGCGCCTGGCCAGTGGGGTGCCCCCAATGCAGAGCCGCCCTGCGTCCTTGTGCACCCCCGTCCGTCCGTCTGTCTCAGATTGCAGAATGGCCTCTCTCTCTGCACAGCCCTGAGTCTGCCGGCACCCCAGCAAAAGAGAGAACAATGAATAGGAGGGGACTTGAAAACAATAACGCCCAGCTCATCTCGTCAGCAGCTCTCAGCGCATTGTACAACAGAGTCAGGATCATTATTCATACAGAGGGGGAAACTGAGGCACAGAGAGGGGCTATGAGTGGCTAACGTCACCCAGCAGAGCCAGGTATAGAAGCCAGGTTTCCTGAGTCCCAGTCCTGTGCTCTAGCCCCTAGGCAACACTGTCTCTCCTATAGTTAGACTGTGGAACTCATAACCACAAGGCCGCACTGGGGCCAAGAGCTCAGCCGGATCCCCCAAAGGGTGGGGGATTTCTATGGACATCAGACAATCCAGAGTGACACTGGATAGGATCAAACTTCAATTGACTGGGGATGTCAACCCTCAGACCCCATCTGATCTGGCTGGGGAGTGGGGACTCCTCCCCTGAGGGCAGGGCCAACCCGTCCTTGCAGGGCTTTTGCCCCTGTCTCTGGAGTAGCTGGTGCTGGCCGCTCTCAGAGACGGGATGCCGGGGTAGATGGGCCCATTGATCTGCTCCAGCACAGGAATTCCGCGGTTCCATAGCTAGAAACAGGAGCCAAATGATCATAATCCAAAACTAATCCGGCTTTGCCATCCAGCCCCTGCATCTCTACCAGCCCCTGCTGCAGGGCAGCGGCCCAGGGCCGGGAATGCGCTTATCTGTGTCCCAGACTCAGCAAATACTTACGCATGCGTTCAGCGTTACGGGCCGAACCTCAATCCCTTTGGAGCGAATGGGATTTCAGCACCTGCTCGAAGTGAAGTACGTCAGGGCTTTGCTTCATTGTACAGCACCGAGCACAGGCCCCGATTCAGGAAAGCATGTGCTGTGCCGAGCACGGACTGGGGTGCTGTAAAACAGGCATTGAGGATGCCTTATTTCTACGGGTGATGAGGCCGATCTGCATCGCCTAAGACAGGGCACCCAAGTACCACACTTCCCAGGTATCGACTTCTATTCTGCTCCTATTCGGAGAGGATTGATTTATAAAGAGGAACATTAGGATTCGTGGATTATACACAGGTCCGTGATTTCAGATGGAGCCTGCAGGGGCCCTGGGAACATGACTTCTAGCGGGGTGGACTGATTTGAATCAAGTGGTGCCCTCACTAGTAGCATTTAGATCTACTCGCCGTCACTGACAATGTTTTTCTGCAAGATTTGCTCAAACTCAGGGGTGGGCAAACTATGTCCCCCTGTTTGGATCCGGCCCGCCAGCCGTTTTAATCCGGCCCTCGAGCTCTCACTGGGAAGCAGGGTCTGGGGCTTGTCCCGCTCTGGAGCTCTAGTGGGGAGCAGGGTTGGGGGGCCGCTCCATGAGGCTCCCGGAGTCAGCGGCATGGTCCCCCTCCAGCTCCTAAATAACTCCAGTTCCCTCAGCCTCTCCTCATTAGTCATGTACCCCAGCCCGCTGGACTCTCTCCAATTTGTCCACATCCTTTCGGTGGGGGGAACTGGACCCAGTACTCCAGACGAGGCCTCACCAGTGCCGAATAGAGGAGAATAATCACGTCCCTCGATCTGCTGGCAATGCCCCGACTGATACAGCCCAAAATGCCGTTAGCCTTCTTGGCAACAAGGGCACACTGTTGACTCATATCCAGCTTCTCATCCACTGTAACCCCTAGGTCCTTTTCTGCAGAACTGCTATCTAGCGATTCGGTCCCTAGTCTGTAGCAGTGCCTGGGATTCTTCCGTCCTAAGGGCAGGACTCTGCACTTCTCCTTCTTGAACCTCATCACATTTCTTTTGGCCCAGTCCTCTAATTTGTCTAGGTCCCTCTGTATCCTATCCCTACCCTCCGGTGTATCTACCACTCCTCCCCACCCCCACCCCCACCCCTCTGTATCCTATCCCTACCCTCCGGTGAATCTACCACTTATCCCAGTTTAGTATCATCTGTGAACTTGCTGAGGGTGCAGTCCACGCCATCCTCCTGATCATTAATGAAGATGTTGAACAAAACTAGCCCCAGGACCGACCCCTGGGGCCCTCCACTTGATACCAGCTGCCAACTAGACATGGAGTGTTGATCACTACTGGTTGGGCCCAACGATCTACTCAGCTTTCTACCCATCTTATAGTCCAGGGTTAGGCAACCTATGGCACGGGTGTGGAAGGCAGCATGTGAGCTGATTTTCAGTGGCACTCACATTGCCTGTGTCCTGGCCACCGATCCGGGGGGCTCTGCATTTTAATTTAATTTTAAATGAAGCTTCTTAAACATTTTAAAAACCTCATTTACTTACATACAACAATAGTTTAGTTCTATATTAAAGACCTGTAGAAAGAGACCTTCCAAAAATGTTAAAATGTATGACTGGCACGTGAAACCTTAAATGAGAGTGAATAAATGAAGACTTGGCACACCACTTCTGAAAGGTTGTCGACCCCTGTTATAGTCCATTCATCCAGCGCATACATGAACTTGCTGGCAAGAATACTGTGGGAGACCGTATCTAAAGCTTTGCTAAAGTCAAGGAATAGCACATCCACTGCTTTCCCCTCATCCACAGAGCCAGTTATCTCATCAGAGAAGGCAATTTGATTAGTCAGGCATGATTTGCCCTTGGTGAATCCATGCTGACTGTTCCTGATCACTTTCCTCTCCTCTAAGTGCTTCAGGATTGATTCCTTGAGGACCTGATCCAAGATTGTTTCAGGGACTGCAGTGAGGCTGACTGGCCTGTAGTTCCCTGGATCCTCCTTCTTCCCTTTTTTAAAGATGGGCACTACATTAGCCTTTTTCCAGTCATCCGGGACCTCCCCCTATCACCATGAGTTTTCAAAGTTAATGGCCAATGGCTCTGCAGTCACATCCGCCAACTCCTTTAGCACCCTCAGATGCAGCGCATCCAGCCCCATGGACTTGTGCTCATCCAGCTTTTCTAACTAGTCCTTAACCTGCTCTTCCACCACTGAGGGCTGGTCACCTCCTCCCCATGCTGTGCTGCCCAGTGCAGCCGTCGCTGAGCTGACCTTGTCTGTGAAGACCGAGGCAAAAAAAAAGTATTGAGTACTTCAGCTTTTTCCACATCATCTGTCACTAGGTTGCCGCCTCCATTGGGAAAGGATCCCACACTTTCCCAGACCTTCTTCCATACCTGTAGAAACCCTTCTTGTTACTCTTAACATCCCCTCCTAGCTGCAACTCCAATTGTGCTTTGGCCTTCCTGGTCGAGTGATATTTTATACGCCTCCCTTGTTATCTGTTCAAGTTTCCACTTCTTGTAAGCTTTCCTTTTGTGTTTAAACGAACCAAAGATTTCTCTGTTAAGCCAAGCTGGTCGCCTGCCATATCTGCTATTCTTTCTGCACATCGGGATGGTTTGTTCCTGCACCCGCAATAAGGCCTCTTTAAAATACAGCCAGCCTTCCTGGACCTTCTTTCCCCCTCATATTAGCCCCCCTGGGGGCCTGAGGGAGTCCGTCTGCTATTCTGCTGCTCTCCTTTCTTCCTTGAGCTTGTCCATGGTCACTGCTGCCCAGGTTGCCAGCCACTTCTACTTCCCCGACCAATTTTTCCCTGTTTCTGAGCAGTGGATCAAGAGGAGCTCGGCCCCTGGTTGGTTCCTCCAGCACTTGTACCAGGAAGTTGTCCCCAACACTGTCCAAAAACTTCCGGGATTGCCTGTACACTGCTGTATTGCACACTGCTGTATTGCACACTGCTGTATTGCTCTCCCAGCGGATGTCCGATGTCACTATCTTTACAGTTCATTTAAATGTTGGTATTTCCTTTGGTCTCTGAATGAAGAGAATACAGCACAGACAGGGTGTTTGACTACATTGTTAACCTCTAACAATGGATATGGAAACACACAAAACACAAACATTATCTACCCAAATGTCTCTAATGAATTTGGGTCATTTATCCTGCAGGAGGCTTAACCCTTTCTGCCACATGTCACATGTTTCACTCGAAGCACTGGAGTCATTCCACTGACTACTTGTGTGAGTACCAGCTGTCGCTTAAGCATGAGCAGAACAAGGACCATTTAAAATTCCCTCTAGTTTTGCCTTCCCCCACTTCATGCAGTAGTCGTCTTGCTTTGCACAGGCTGAATTTCCAACTGCACAGCCTCTGTGCTTTGCACTATTAATTAGCGTGCACATGGGAATTCTGCAATGCATTTTCTCACCTTGCACTTCTAAATTGTAGAGCGCAGAATGTAGCATTCCCTCTGCACTATCTCACTGCACTGCCTGGGGTTACTTCTCTTTGAAGCACAGTGCGGGATGTGGTTCTCCCAGGCGCACTGCATACCAGTATTCCACAGCTGGACATCCCCCCCCCTCGCTGCAGGGTTTTCAGCACTGCACACTGCAGGCGATTGCTCCCATTCACTGCCCGGTTCCCACTGCCTTGTCAATCTAGGCCGGCCACCCCGCGCTGCTCGCCCCAGGGCCACTGCATCATTGCGACCACTGCAGTCACGTGCACGACGCGCACTGCAGAGCCGCCCCTCCCCCGCCGAACAGCCGCTCGCGCCCGGCCCCGCCCAGCCCTGGAGCGGGGGAGTCGGGGCTGCAGCGAGAGCCCAACGCGCATGCGCCCCCTCAACGCGCGTGCGCAGTGGGCTCCTCGCGCCGCCGCCATGCTGACATTGACCCAAAGCAGGAGCCCGGGGGGGGGCTGGGGGAAGGGCCCCCCCGCGGACTCCGCTTCTCGGGCCCGGCCGGCGCGCGGCCCCCGGCGGCTTTCGCGGCCCCGAGCGGGGGGCGGGGAGATCGCCCCCCCCGGGGAGGGAAGAGCGAACTAGCGCGTCACGTGACGGCGGGAGCCAATCAGCGCGGCGGTGACGTAGGCGGCGCTCTCCGCCCCGGGATGTGGGGCCCCCAGCCGGGCGGGGCGCCGCGGGGATTACGGCCGGGCTCCGCCGGGGGCCGCGGAGATGGGACCCCCGCACCCCGGGCCGGGGCTTTCCGCCCGCCCCCCGGCCCCTCCGGTGAGTGCTTCGTGTGCCTTTAAGGGCGGGGGGGGGGGTAGGCCACGTGGCGTGCGGAGCTGTCAATCAACCGTGTGCCCGCCCCCGTGGTGGTCTCCGCCAATCGGGACCGAGGGTGGCGGTGATTGACGGGCGCGGAGGGCCTCGCCCGATTGTTGCGTCACCTGGTCTGCTCCATTGTGTGGGGCCGAACTATGGGGGGGGGGAGACGCTGGAACGGACAGTGGGGGGGGGGTAATTAGCAAAAATTAGCATATGTCTTAATAACTTGGGGAAACGGGGGGGGGGGAGAGGTCGGGCGTTTGGGGGGAGTGGTGGATTCCTGGGGCAAAGGGGCCAGGCTTGACCGGTGGGGGGGGGATCTCTGGGGGGAGGGGGCAGTGAGAGCCTGGGGTGGGGAGGGGGCTGAGGGATCTCTGGGGTGGGATCACTGAGAGGAAGGGGGCAGAGAGGACCTAGGGTGGGGGTGGGGAGGGATCTCTGGGGTGGGATCACTGAGAGGAAGGGGGCAGTGAGGACCTGGGGTGGGGGTGGGGAGGGATCTCTGGGGTGGGAGCACTGAGAGGAAGGGGGCAGTGAGGACCTGGGGTGGGGGTGGGGAGGGATCCCTGGAATGGGGGTCACTGAGAGGAAGGGGGCAGAGAGGACCTGGGGTGGGGGTGGGGAGGGATCTCTGGGGTGGGGATCACTGAGAGGAAGGGGGCAGAGAGGACCTGGGGTGGGGGTGGTCAGGGCATAGAGGCTGGGAAGAGATCCCTGGAGTGGGGGTCACTGTGGGGGAGGTGGGCAGTGAGAGCCAGGGTCAGTCAGGACAGGGAGGGCTGTGCAGAAGGGGGCTGAGGGAGCTGGGGTGGGGATTGCTATAGGAAAGGGGGGCAATGGGACCCTGGAGTGGGGGTCACACGGAGTAGGGGGAGTCCTTGTGAGGAAGGCGGAAAGGGGTCTGGTTTCACCTTGGCCCAGGGTCTGTCGCTGACCTTGGGCAAAGGGGGTATTTGCCTCTTGGATAAGCAGCCGTGGGGGTGACCCAGACAGGGGATTTGCTGTGAGAGGACTAAGCTGGTGCCAACCATAAAAGATACTTAAACCAAATATTAGCACTAAGCAAGGGTATGAAATCACTGGGTCGAATGTAAACAACCGGGAAAGATGAGGTTCAAATCTGCCTGGGCCTTCCCATCTCTTCACTCCCTGCAGAGCAAGGGGGGCGTTTAGAGGGGATAGCAATGGGGTAAATACCCCCAAATCCATGCCTAACCCCGCAGGCGTAATCCCTGCAGTTAAGGCGGCAAAGCAGCTCCCAGTACAATATGTCTAACTTATTTCCTGGTGCGAATCGTGCAGCAGCAGGCCAGAAGCAGTGGAAATGCTGTGTCACGGCTGTAGGAGGGAGCGGGCCCTGCACCAGGGGGTGGGACCGCCTAGCACAAAGACCTGGTGACTTCAGGGGCTGAAATGACTCATGTGCCTGGCTGTCTGCCTCCTGTTCCCACTCTGGAGGGGCAGCGCCTGATCCTTTTGGGGGTTATTAGGGCATCGGGCCTGGGATCTTCGTTAAGGCGACTAGGGCTTTTCATGTAAAATGGCCGCTGCAGACAGACATGAAGGGTGGGTGGGATCCATCTCCCCACCGTGTGTGGCATTAACCCCTGTTTTGAGATCACTGATCCCCCCCCCCCCATACCACCACCTTCTCTTCTGGGGGGTCAGCCCTGGACCGAAGCGAGAGCGGGGAATTTCCATCTCACTGAGTCAGGGAGGATGAAGTGTGGAGCGACAAGGAGGGGTGGGGACCACCGGGCAGAGAAGTGGGTGGGAGCCCACGCCTGCAGGAAAAGGGGGGTGAAAAACCACCAGACACCCCCTCAAGTTACCCCATAATCGTTCCCCTTTCCCCGCCCTCTGGAGAGCTTTCGGGAGGAGATTTGCTGCCTGTATTAAAGGGGAGGCGGAGGGAGGGGGGAGCTGCCAAGATGGCGGCTGCCTGCACCTTGGAGACAGGCTGACAACAGAGGGGAGAGACAGAATGAAACGTGTTTCTAGGCCAAAACCCTTCGTTTCTTTGTGTTTTGGGAGAAGCCCTGATCACTTTAGTACTGGGGGGGGGGGTGACTCTAGAAACCCCACATCTGCCCCCTCTGTGGGGATGTTTAACCCTTTCAGGGAGCCAAGCCGGCTCCCTAACTGGGTTCCGTGTCCCTAAACTGAGCTGGTCCCAGGGTGTGAAATGTGCTGTAGCATAAGGTGGTGGTCGTGTGTGTGGGGGATTTGGCGGGGGGGAATGGCACCATTAGCATCCACGCTGTGTGCGGCTCCGCTCAGAAGGGGTGACAACTGTGTCGGGTCTGGAGACAGGAATTCCTGTGGGGTTTTTGTGTTCTGTGATCTGCTGGAATCGTGGTGGGGTCTGTGCTCGGGGGGTGGCTGGCGAGGGTTGGCGTGAGTGCCAGGGTGGGCTGGGGCGGGGCAGGGCAGGTGGTAGCGCCACGGGGGATCGGAGTGGTTTTGTGACAGAATTTTTGGTGATGTCCGTGTTTTATTGGGGTTGCTGGGTTTGGGGGTGAGGTGGGATTGGAGGGGACAGGGCTGTTGACATCTGTGCCGATGGGGAGGCTGGAGAGGGTTGGCGTGAGAGCAGATGGGGAGAGGGAGCCAGATGTTAGCATTGTGGGGAGGATAGGGGTGCATTTCTGGCGGGAATTTGGGTACCCCCATGTTTGGGGGGGATTAACTGCATGTGGGCTGTGGCTGAAACTGGGGGGGGGTGCTGTTGACATCTATTTCGATGCAGGGGTTGATGAGAGCAGGATGGGGGAGGGAGATGCGTCTCTGGCGGGATTTTGGGTACCCCATGTTTGGGGGATTAACTGCGTATTGGGGCATGGCTGGGATGGGGGGACGGTGCTGTTCGTGTCTGGACAGAGCGCCAGGAGTTGGCACAAGTGCCAGGTCAGTTTTGGGGTCACCAGGTTGGGGCAGGTTTTCTGTCAGGTTTGTGGGTGTCTTTATTATTGGGCGATGGGGAGGTCACTGCGCTGAGGGGGTGCCCGGGCCGGGGCGTGAGTTCGGGGGGCACATTTGTGGCAGGATTTGGGGAGCAGCTCGCTGTGTATGTGGGGGGCACCGTGGGGGACTTGTGGGCAGTGGGGCGGCGCGGGACCGTCTGAAGGGAGCAGCGGTTTTATTGTCCGCCCTGTTCGCTGCTGCAGCTCAAAATGGCGCTTCCCTCCCCTTCCCCCGCGGGGAGCAGAACAACAACATCCAACTGCCAGTTCCAACGGTAGCCCCGCCCCCACGTGACTCGGCAGCCAGTTAGCCAGCCACGAATGGCAGCGTTGGCCAATGGCAGCGCGCGCCTCCTCGGCTGGCGGCTCGAGCGCCTTGCGAGGGGGCGGGGAAGTTGGGGTATGTGACTGATGGATATGGGGGCCCATCAGAACGCGGCGCCGGGCAAGCCTCCGCCCAATGAGCCGGCGAAGGGGCGAGCCCGGACGGCTGAGTGAGGTCAGAGGCGTCGCCGCCCAATCAGAGGCGAGCCGCTATCTATATAAGGCCGACGGGGGGCAGGCCGAGAGGCGCCATTTCGCTGAAGCGGAGGAAGGAGCTGGTCGAGGCCTGGTCCGTGAAGGGGGCGGACTCAATCCGGACCCATCCTCCACCGGGCGGCCCCCCAACCCCTGCTCCAGTACCGACGGGCTCGCAGGACCTCCCCGGCTTCCGTACAGACCCCTGCCTGCGGCCGCGCGGGCTTTCGCGGAACGCCCCCATCCCCCTGGCAGCCAAGATGGAGCCGGGCCAGTGATCCCAGTACAATCCAGTGCCATCCGCCTCCCTGACGGGAACCATCCTCCCGGGGACCGGCCTCTACGGGCAGAGGCGGCGCCGAGGGACCCAACGAGCCCTATATTGACCGGATCCCGACAGGATTTGGAGTCCATCGGGGACTCCGAAGGGGGGACCCCCCACCCTGCATCCCCCCCTCTCTGCAGCCGCCGCCGCCATTTTCTTTGGTTCCATTCATATAAGCGGCGGTGAATGGTGCTGGGGTCCCCGCTGCCTTGGATCGTTGCGCCCCCGTCCCCTTGCGGGCGCTGCCGCTAGCCTGGCTGGAGGACATCGGCCCGCTGCCGTGCATGGGCCCAGCGCCCCGCCTGCTGCCGGCCCGAGCCCCTGCGACTGGTGCTAATCCGCTGGCGGGGAGGGGAGGGGGCGCCAGGCCGATCCCCCTCCCCTAGCGCCCCCCTGGTGCGAAGGGCCGGGGGGGGATCCGCCGCCGGTGATGCTCAGCAGCGGGCGGCCCTGCTCCCAGAGGTGCGGCAGCAGCATGTGGCGCTGAGATTCCCCTGCCCCAGCCTCCCCCGCAGCCGGGCAAAGTGGGGGGGTCACCCGAGGACACGGCATCGGGCGGCGGCGGCGGAGGAGGAGAGAGACCCTGGGAAGCAGCCGCTGCAGGCATGTTGCAGAATGTGAATCCCCACAACAAGTAGGTGCCTGGAGCCCCCCCGGCGTTTGACGGGGGGTCGTGCGCCCCGGGCCTGGCCGGAGGGGTGTGGGGGGTACCTCGTGTGCGCTGCCGGGGTGCGCTATTCGGCATTGCTGGGGTCAGGGTGCAGCACAGTGACCCGTTGTGTGTTAGATGGATTGGATTGGTTTGCACAATCCCTTCCCATTGCTGGGGTGAATGGCGGGACTGGGACGCATGGGGGGGGGGGGGGGAGAGATACCTTGCACTCCTGGGGTTTGTATCCAGCATTCCTTTGTAAGCACTGCCTGTAACTATTGCTGTGTGAAGGGGGGGAGAGGGAATGAATTGGGTACTTTCTATTTATGCAGCGCTGGGGGTTTACACTGACCCCTCCCATGGCAGCAAGGGGCCTGGCGCCCCGTGTTTGTGCAGTGCACAGGTGATTGGGGTGCTAGCTCCTACTTACAAGTGTGCCTTGCCTGCCGGTGTCCGGGCACGTGCCGTGCTACTGTCTGTAGTGGGGTAGTAACTTGGCTTCGTGGTGATGTGAAGTGGGGTTTTTGGAACAGTCCGTTGAATGGGGGGTGCTCTGTCATGTGGGGAGTTTGTGCATTTGGTGGCTTGGATCCATTTCTATCCTGCTCTTTGTGTCGGGAAATGCCCTTATTTTAGCAACTCTTGGCTGTCCTGGCGTGTGTTTTGGGTGCCTTTTATTTGCCTGTTGTGGGAAGATCCTGGGTCTGCACCTGCCACGTGTTGGTGTTTGCGAGACTAGTCGGAGACCTGCCACAGCTTTCATTGCCCTGCTGTGTCCCGCTTCAGTGACTGGGGTGTCGGACGGGCCTGTCCGGAGATGGGGCTGTGCTGTCCCTGCAGTTGGGTCTGGGGCTTGGCAGGGGGACTGTATTGGGAGGGGTGAGTTTTCAGTGCAGTCATGCTTGTGGCAGAGGGAGGAGGGCTGCAGTGGCAGGTGAGTCAGGCACGGCAGCCCTGTGCATGGCCAGTTTGGCAGAGAGAAGGGAGGGTGCTCCTAGTCCCTGGAGGTAGAAAGATTGGATGAATAGATTCACCTTCGGGCGAGAAGAAGGGATCATTGGGAATACAGCTGATTTGTACAATCCAGAGAATTGGGGATCCCTGCTTCCTGCCCCCTTGTTCTCTGAGTGGCTGAAAGGGAGGGGACAGGTGTGAGGTACAACCTCAGCCTGGCTCCAGGCTTCCCAAGGGGACCGCCTGGGCTGGACCTGACTCTGAACCCTACCCAACCAGAAGCACATGCAGCCTTGTGGTGGCGACTTAAATTCCCGCTGAAAAAATCAGCTGCTCGGTTTTGGACTAGATCTGCTAAGTCAGGGGTCTGCAAACTTTACCACCCGCGGCCCTCTCAAAAGTCTGGCTGGAAGCTGGCGGTGGCATTTCAGCGGGGGTGCGCACCCCAGTTTGAAGACCACTCTCACTTCAGCTCCAGTGACTCCCTGAGGAAAGGATGGGAGCATCTCTAGCTACTCACCCCGAGGGCGGAGCAGGATGGTGGTGACACTGCTGGGTGGGATGGGGCAGCTCTGGAACAGACTGACCACTCTGGCTGTGCCACGCTGGTCCATTCCTCTTCTCTCATCCTTGGCATTGGAGAGTGTCACAGCCTGGGGAACTCCCACCCCCATGACCTCCTGCCCATGAGGAGTGGCTGAAAGGAGAGCATGCCGTGGGGCAGCTCCATGACCCTGACATGTCCGCCCGGGGCATTCTGACAGGGAGGCCAGCTGGCATCTGGCCCCCGGGGAAGGCAGAGCTGGTCTCCTGACACAGACCGGGGCCCTGGAGTTGAGTAATAGTTGCTCACCGAGGGATGAAATGGTGATTTTGCTGGGAGGCTCCCAAGCGTTCTGGAAACATCTTTCTGGCCTGCGGCCCCTGGGGCTACTCTGCTTCTGCAGATTTCTCCCACCCCTGACTCACATGGGCCTGCCCCGCACCGTTATCAGCCTCCTCAAAGGCCCTGGCTGGAGGGACAGCTTGGGGGGGTTGGTCTCAGTATCCCAGGATTACTCCCTGACTTGGGGCTGGTTGCCAGGGGTAGGAAATCCAGGTTCCCCACACTGGAGCCAGGGAACTCCCACCCCACCCCTTGTAAAGCACATGCAAGCTGTCAGCTGGGATTGTAACACCTGATTGGTTCCCCTGGCTATTGCAGGGCTGTGATTACAGGGCCCCATAGCAACCTGGTGACAGTCCCAGCCCCTGCCTTGCTGTGTGTGCCTCTGGGGGGAGGGGGGGTGTGTCTGGTTCCTTGGAGTGGCCCTGGGGATGCTAGTCCTTAGCGTATTCATTGTCCTTCTGCGCAGGTGATTTGATTCATTAGAACAGGGCTTCTCCCCAAAAATGACTAAGCCACCCCAGGAGGGGGACCTGAGCCTGTCCAGCACCAGTGGGGAGGTCAAAGCCAAAGGCCCAAGTGGGGGCGGGTGCTCTAACCTGAGTGTTGTCCAGGGCTGAAGCAGAAGCCTGAGCCCTGGGCGGTGAGACTGGACCCCGGGCCCCAGCCAGTCCAACGCACAGTAACCGCTGCATTAGAGGGAAGTGGGTGAAGTGTACCAGCCAGGGATGCGCAGGTCAGACGGGCCTTAAAGTAGGAATGAATCTATAGCTCTTTGCATGCCACTGTGCCATTCCTGGGACCTTGGGCAGTGACTTGTCTGGAAGAGTCCTGTCCAGAAGGGATGGAAATAGATGAGGCTTTTCATGGAGCTAATCTCCCGCCCTTTGTTCCCAGACATAACTTGGATGTGTGCCAGAACCTTGGCTCTGCAGCCCTGCAGTGTGGATTTGTAGGTAGTGACACTGGTGTTGGACAGCAAGGGCTCTGGAGTCTGGGCCCTTGGGCAAAGCCCTTGGTTCCTCCTCCCTTAGAAACCGTTGGGAATGCAGCCCTAGGCTTGCAGCATCTAGCCTGGGCATGCGTGGGGCTGCGAATTCACCCACATCCCTGGGAAACAGATTGCCTTTGTACACCTTCCTCTCTGCCTTTCGCTCCGTGGAGATAAAGCAGAGCAGTCTTCCCAGCACTGATCCTGCCCTAGGAGTGGGTATCAACGGTACAGGCACCTCGGCTTTGCTTCAGGAATGGTTTTTGGGGAGACTTTTCAGGAGCTCTGCTTCCGGGACCCAAGAGTAGCTGTGGCCAGCAGGCACAGGGTTCTTTCCCTGCACCACGGGGGTCCTGCCCCTGTGCTGTGTGCTGGTGGCCCAGGGCCACAGGGCATGAGCTTCTTAGTCCCTGAGTTGTCCTTTTAATGGTCTCTTTGCTCCCATTTCAGGATTTTGGGGGAGGGCAGCCCTGGGCTCATGGGCCTGGCGACGGAGTCGACCCCAGGCAAGCGGATCCGCAAGCCGTCACTGCTCTACGAGGGTTTCGAGAGCCCCACCATGGCGTCAGTGCCAGCCCTGCACCTGCCGCAGGTGAACCCTCCGCCACCGGAGGTGTCCAATCCCAAAAAGCCAGGCAGGGTCACCAACCAGCTGCAGTATCTCCACAAGGTGGTGATGAAGGCCCTGTGGAAACACCAGTTCGCCTGGCCCTTCCGCCAGCCCGTCGATGCTGTCAAGCTGGGCCTGCCGGTAATGATCCCAAGGGGCTAGGCATGGGGACGTCGGAGCCCGAGGGGGTGGGAGGTGTGTGTGCGTGTGTGTGTCCCCAGTTGATCCTTACTGGCTGGGGGAGCGTGTGCCGTTCCAGGGGTGTTAGGAGGATGCCTCATTCAAATATTGCTTCACCGTGTGGCCTAACCTAAAGCATTCTCCCCCCACCTGACAGTCCCAGGGACAGCTCTGTCCCGTCCTGGGGTCTGTGCCAAAAGATGCAGCTGCAGGTGCCTGGGCTGTGCCCTCCTCAATTCCTCCTTCCCGACCTGTGGTGTTCTCTCAGCTGGTTCCAGGCTGTCCCAGAGCTGAGGGTCTCCAGGTCCCTGTAGATCCGGCCTGCTTGGCTTGTCCTGGGAGCTTCCCCAGAACAGCCGCCCCTCCCTACAAAGGTGTGGATGAGGTGAGGCAGCCGCTTTACAGGTAACCCGGACACTTCCCCACCTAATCTCTTGTGCCCTGAATGCGTTTTGCAGATTCCCATCCATGAATTTGTAGAAGACATCACGTGACCCCAATATTAAACGCCAGCCCCCCGTGCACCTGTGGCGCTCAAGGATTTAAAGCCCGGAGGTAAATTCCATTTAGGTTTGCTCTTTCCTTAGCTTTAGTCTCCCAGCCCCTGTCGCACCCCGCCTGGGCCTGGAGTAGCCACTAGGACCACAGCACCAGTTGTCCCAGTAGCTTAGGCGCCTCCTGGCAGAGCTGATCTCTGCTCCGGGGTGCACAGGCGTCCCCATCCCAGAGACACGGGAAGTTCTTTGTACATGAGGCTGAATCCAGCATTGGCTGGAACGCTGCAAGCACCCTGGGAAGTGTCCCTGAGCCGATACAAGCCCTGAGTGTAGAACCCGGAGTGAGAGGTGTGTGTGTGTGTAAGTGATATTACCCAGCCCCTGGGTCCGTGTGCACCTCTTGGGTCTTTCTGGACTGAGATGCCCCCTCCATTGATCGCAGGCCTCTGGGGCGCGGGTGTGACTGGAATCCTTGTTGTGGGTCCTCACGCCTTGACTCACCCCCAGGCTCCTTGTGCTCTTCTGCCGGCAGGACTATCACAAGATCATCAAGCAGCCCATGGACATGGGGACCATCAAGCGGCGCCTGGAGAACAACTATTACTGGGGGGCGGCGGAGTGCATGCAGGACTTCAACACTATGTTCACCAACTGTTACATCTACAACAAGGTAAGAGCCAGCTCTCCTCCTCGGGCCTTCCCTGGAGCCGGCGTGAGCCCCGGCCCCTCCCCTGCTCCCGCTGATCCCTCCCCTCTGCCTTGGCCTGCAGCCCACGGATGACATTGTGCTGATGGCCCAGACCCTGGAGAAGATTTTCCTGCAGAAAGTGGCTCAGATGCCTGCGGAGGAGCAGGAAATTGTCATCACCGTGGCCAAGAACAGCCACAAGAAGGGGGCGTCCCGGGCAGCAGGTATGTGGGCTCTGGGATGGGGAGACCAGCTCCGGTGTGGGGGCAGCAGATCCCAGACATGGAGGAACAAGTGTCCCCCTGGACGGGTGGTCTGGGAATGTCGTGGTTCGAGATGGGTGGGCTGGGAACCAGGACTCCTGGGTTCCATGGCCAGCTGTGACATTGGGCCAGGCCTTGTGTGGTGGTGACTCTGTTCCCCGGTGCTAACTGGTGCTTGCGTATTCCCCCAGCTCTCCTGGCAGGAGCAGTCACTGCAGCTCACCAAGTGCCCGCCGTCTCCTCGGTCTCGCACACCTCGCTCTACACCCCAAGCGCTGAGATCCCCACCACTGTGCTCAGTATCCCCCACCCCTCGGTGATCTCGGCACCGCTTCTCAAATCACTGCACTCCGCCGCCTGCCAGCCAGTGCTGGCTGTGCCTGCTCCCACGCAGCCCGTGGCCAAGGTAGGCACCGCCTGTCGGGTGTAGGGCTGGGGAGACTGGCAGGGGGCTTGGTGGGGCGAGGGGGTGTGGCTGGGTTGAGTGGTCTGCAGTCTGTCCCGCTGTGGAGCGGGTGGCGTTTGCAGACCTGGAGGAAGGGGCTGCGGTTGCCCATGTGTGGATCAGAAAATACTTGTCTGTGGGGGTCCTGTTTGCATTTGGCGGCAGGGCGGTGGGACTTCTGCAGTTGGCCCACTTGGGACAGGTGCCGGGTGGTTTGGGGCTTCAGTGGGCCCTGTATGGGCCTGGAATTGGGGGGCTGGCTCAGCGCACGGCTCATGCTCTCCATCCCTGCCCCACAGAAGAAGGGTGTGAAGCGAAAAGCGGACACCACCACCCCCACTACCACAGCCATCATCGCCACTAGCAGGGAGTCATCCCCGTCGGCCCCCCTTCTGGAGCCCAAAGCGGCCAAGATCCCCACCCGGCGGGAGAGCGGGCGCCCCATCAAGCCCCCCAAGAAGGACCTGCCGGACTCGCAGCAGCACCAGACCTCTAAGAAGGGCAAGCTGTCGGAGCAGCTCAAGTACTGCAACGGCATCCTGAAGGACCTGGTGTCCAAGAAGCACGCTGCCTACGCCTGGCCGTTCTACAAGCCCGTCGACGCCTCGGCCCTGGGGCTGCACGACTACCACGAGATCATCAAGTGCCCCATGGACCTCAGCACCATCAAGGTACGGCTGGGGGCTCTGCAGGGCGGGAGGGAAAGGGGTGTGGGGAACCTGTGGGGTTGGGGGAGAGCTTAGGACCATGGCCTGTGACCTGGCCCTGGGAAAGGAGCATCCCAGAAACCTCCGTGCTGTCCAGGTATGCGCCAAGGCCTTCGGGGTGCGGGTCTACAGGAGACGGCCCCCACTGCGGAGCCTGCGGGGTTCCCCTGCATCTCCGCCCTGTGGAAGGTGGCGTCACAGGCTCACTGGCTTCCTGTGGCAGCCTGAGACCCTGTCCTTCCTCGGGGGCGGTGGGGGCTGGCTGGCCCCCCGCAGTGCCTGGAAGGCTCTGGCCAGTGGTATCTGCCTGCTGGGCTCGTTTGAGCCCCCTTGCTGCAGCCCAGTCTGGGGAGAACCTTGGGGGTGGGGGTCTGTGCCCCTTCCCTGGTGCAGCCGCCCCCGCTCACCCTGTGTTCTCTGCCCGTGGTGCAGCGGAAGATGGAGAACCGGGATTACCACGACGCGCAGGAATTTGCTGCCGACGTCCGGTTAATGTTCTCCAACTGCTACAAGTACAACCCGCCCGACCACGACGTGGTGGCCATGGCTCGCAAGCTGCAGGTGAGTGGGGCAGCGGGGTCCCTGCCCCACGGCTAAGCGTGCCTTTGTTTCCCCACTGCACCCGCTAACCCTCGCCTCCCTTCTCCCGCAGGACGTGTTCGAGTTCAGCTACGCCAAGATGCCGGACGAGCCCCTGGACAGCAACCCGCCGTCGGCCGCGCTGTCCGGAGCCCTCTCGAAATCCTCCTCCGAGGAGTCGTCCAGCGAGGAGGAGGAAGAGGATGAAGATGAGGAGGAGGACGATGAGGAGAGTAGCAGCGAGAGTTCGTCGGAGAGCGAGGAGAGCTCTGACTCGGAGGAGGAGCGCGCCAACCGGCTGGCGGAGCTGCAGGAGCAGGTGAGGCCACTGACCCTGGCCACAGGGGTGTGGAGGTGGCGCCTTCTCGGGTCTTGGTCCCTCCACTTGGCACTTAGCTCCTCGGTGGGGTGCTGGCTCCCTGCCACTGGCTCTGCTCTTGTCCTGTGGTGCTAGCAGTTAGATCCCCCTGCCCCCAGTTGTCTCCTTGCCGTCTCTCCTGTCCATCCCCCTCCTGGCCGCAGGCAGGGCGCTATCTTCCCTCGTGGGCTAGCGCCGGGCTCCCTTCCCCTGCTCCCTGGCCGCTTGCCAGCTGCAGCTGGTGAGAATTCATGAGCAGCTGGCTGGCCGGTCACAGGGCTCCCCCTGGGTCCCCCTCACCGGTGTGTCTCCCCCCAGCTGCGGGCGGTGCATGAGCAGCTGGCCGGTCACAGGGGTGTCCCTGGGTCCCCCTCACCGGTGTGTCTCCCCCCAGCTGCGGGCAGTGCATGAGCAGCTGGCCGGTCACAGGGCTCCCCCCGTGTCCCTGGGTCCCCCTCACCGGTGTGTCTCCCCCCAGCTGCGGGCAGTGCATGAGCAGCTGGCCGCCCTGTCGCAGGGCCCCCCCTGGGTCCCCCTCACCGGTGTGTCTCCCCCCAGCTGCGGGCGGTGCATGAGCAGCTGGTTGCTCTGTCACAGGGCTCCCCCCCCGTGTCCCTGGGTCCCCCTCACTGGTGTGTCTCCCCCCAGCTGCGGGCAGTGCATGAGCAGCTGGTTGCTCTGTCACAGGGCTCCCCTCGTGTCCCTGGGTCCCCCTCACCGGTGTGTCTCCCCCCAGCTGCGGGCAGTGCATGAGCAGCTGGCCGCCCTGTCGCAGGGCCCAGTCTCCAAGCCCAAAAAGAAGCGGGAGAGGAAGGAGAAGAAGAAGAAGAAGAAGTCGGAGAAGCACAGGGGCCGGGGAGGCGACGAGGAGGCCCGGGCACGCCAGGCCCAGCTGAAGAAGGCCAAAAAGGCAGGGGGCAGCAGCGGAGGGACCAGCGGGAGCAGCAGCAGCAGCATCACCACCAAGTGAGCAGGGTGGGGCCCTGGGGATGGGTGGGGTGACAGGCAGCCCGTCTTCCACCCAGCGGGGAGCGGCCAGGGCAGCTGCGTGATGACTCTTTCCCCGGCGGATCGACCGTGGCGATGACCTTGTGTGAACAAGCCAAAGCATGTCTGACAGCTGCCTGCCGCCCACTCCCCGTGGCGGGGGGGGGGGGGTCCTCACTGGGCTGAGCTCCCCCTGGCACAGCATGGGTCTGACACCCAGTGGGCAGCGCCTGGGGTCCCTGCACTATGGCTGCAGGGGCAGAGCTGAGACTGCATGAGCACTCTCCCCTCCCAGGTCCCCTCTCAGCAGCCTCCCCTCCGCAGCTTTCACCTCCCCCCAACCCCACAGGAGTCCCACAGCAGATCTCGGGGGCTTACTGGAGTGTAGGTGGTGGGCTGAGGAGGAGGATCGATCTGTGGTCATCGCAGTGGATTGATTTCAGTCAGCGAGCAGAAAATCGGGATTGAAATCTTGGTTTGCCCTTGTATGTAGTTCTTTGTAAGGTCCTTGTTAGCTGAGAACCCCTGAAAAGTGTCGATTTGCAAGAAAGCTAAGAGGGTGTTGGGAATCCTTAAGAAAGGGATAATCCGATCCCGGCTATATAGATCCACGCGGTGCCCACCTCTTGAATACTGTGTGCAGGGGTGGTCACCCCATCTCCAAAAAGATGTATTGGAAAAGGTGCAAGAAAGGATATGGAACAGCTGGTGGATGGGGAGAGATTAGACTTTTCAGCTTGGTAAAGAGACATCTGGGAGGGGGGTGGGGGGGATGACAGAGGTCTATAAAACAGTGGCTGGTGTGGATAAGGTGAAAAAGGAAGTGTTATTTACTCCTGACATGAGGAATAGGGATCACCAAATGAAATGAACAGGCAACAGGTTTAAAACAAACCAAAGGAAGTATTTCTTCACACAACACACAGTCAACCTGTGGAACTCCTTGCCAAAGGAAGTTGTGAAGGTCAAGACGATAACGGGTTTCAAAAAAGCACTAGATAAGTTCATGGAGGACAGGTGCGTCAGTGGCTGTTAGCTATGGCGTCCCTGGTGTCTGTTTGCCAGAGGCTGGGAATGGACGGGACGGATCACTTGATGAGTCCCTGCTCTGTCCATTCCCTCCGGGGCACCTGGCATTGGCCGCTGTCGGAGGACAGGACACGGGGCTGGATGGACCCTTTGTCTGTCCCAAGTACGACCGTTCCTGTGTTACGGAACTGAACGTAAGCTTTCCGCTAAACTTAGTGTTTGTTTAAAACTTTAACACTTTTTGCTATTGAGGAGGATACAGTCAATCTCATTTTTATTTAATCCGTTATTACGTGTTTTACTGTGCAAGGAAATTGGGAAGGATGCGTTTATTGACGAGATTTGTTGTGGTCTGTTTTGATGGAAGTTGAAATGCAGGTTTTTTAGTGATTTTTAATTCAGTAAAATGACCTCAAATGTCCTGGACGTGTTTATTTAAAAAAAAAAAAAAAGGAGCGTATAGAAACATTGTGTGGTTTGGTGAATAAAGGAGGCATGTTCCTAGTTAGTGAACCAAAGTGGTTGTCTCTGGTCACCGTGTCCTTTGGAGCCGGTAGATCTGATCCTCTCTCACCTCAGTCCTCTGCCGAGGTTGGAAAAGGATAAAGAAGCTTTGTCCTGTTTTTTCAGATCCTGGTTAGGTTCCTTCTGAATTCCACTCTGGCCACTGAGTGGCAGGGCAGGCTCTCTGGCTGAGGCTGGCCCAGAAGAGGGGTATCTGCCCATGTGGGGGCAGGGCAGGCTCTGACCCAGGGTGGCCTCGAAGAGGGGTATCTGCCCATGTGGGGGCAGGGCAGGCTCTCTGACCCAGGGTGGCCCCGAAGAGGGGTATCTGCCCATGTGGGGGCAGGGCAGGCTCTCTGACCCAGGGTGGCCCCGAAGAGGGGTATCTGCCCATGTGGGGGGCAGGGCTGGCTCTCTGGCTGAGGATGGCCCAGAAGAGGGGTATCTGCCCATGTGGGGGGCAGGGCTGGCTCTCTGGTGCACGGTGGCCCAGAAGAGGGGTATCTGCCCATGTGGGGGCAGGGCTGGCTCTCTGACCCAGGATGGCTCTAAGACAGGTCTGCCCATGCCTGACGTCTCTCTCCCCGCCCAGGAGCTCCGCGAAGGTGTCGAAGGCGGCGCTGCCGGCGCCCCCCCTGCTCTACGACTCGGAGGAGGAGGAGGAGAGCAAACCCATGACCTACGACGAGAAGCGCCAGCTCAGCCTGGACATCAACAAGCTGCCGGGGGAGAAGCTGGGGCGGGTGGTGCACATCATCCAGTCGCGGGAGCCCTCGCTGCGGGACTCCAACCCCGAGGAGATCGAGATCGACTTCGAGACCCTCAAGCCCTCCACCCTGCGGGAGCTGGAGCGCTACGTGCTGTCCTGCCTGCGCAAGAAGCCGCGCAAGCCCTACAGCGAGAGTGAGTGGGGGGTGGTCCCGGGGAGCTGGGAGCCCTGGGTTCGGTTCCGGGCCAGTCCCTGAGCCTGGTGGTGCGGGTGGGAGAAAGGCGCTGCCCTGCCGCCGGGGTAAAGCTGTGGTCGAGAGAAGCACCCGAAACCTCCCAGGGAGAGGCGCTAGATAGGCACTAGGTGGGGGGAAAGCCAAGGGGGGCGGGAGCCTAGCAGTGAGGGGGAAGTTGGTAGGGTGGGAAATTGGGGAGCTTAGGGGGTTTGGGTGCCTCCCAGTGAGACTGTGTGTGTGGGGGGGGGTGTTCTGGGAGGGGGTGCCCCCTGGGAGCCTTGGAGTGAGAGTCAGTGGGGAAGGGAAGATCTCAGCAGTGCCCCCCCGTCCCGTCTGTACACAACCACGTGTGGGTTGGAGGGGGGACATTGGGGAGCAGTGCGCTCTGCCCCCTGCGTGCCCTGTACAGAGATGGGGTGGGGCTGAAGCTGAGAGCAGCAGCAGGCTTGTCTGCTCCCCCAGCGGGGTGGAACTGGGGCGGGGGGCTCAGGGAGGCAGCCAGGGCCCGTTCCCCAGGACGGCCAGCCGTGGGGAGCCCCTGAGCACGACTCTCCCGCCCGCCGCAGCCATGAAGAAGCCAGTGGGGAAGACGAAGGAGGAGCTGGCGCTGGAGAAGAAACGGGAGCTGGAGAAGCGGCTGCAGGATGTGAGCGGCCAGCTCAACTCCACCAAGAAGCCCCCCAAGAAGGGTGAGTGCTGGGCGGGGGGGCCCCTGTCCCCGTTCCCTGGAGCGTCAGCCTTGACATCCGCGAGGCAGGGCTTCGTCGCTGGGGGAGGGGGATTGACTCCAGCCCTGGGCTCCCCTCCGCCCCGCGGGTGCCCCTCACTCTCAGCCTGGCTCCCCTCACTCTCAGCCTGGCTCCCCTCACTCTCAGCCTGGCTCCCCTCACTCTCAGCCTGGCTCCCCCTCAGCTCTGCTGGTGCCCTTCACTCCCGACCTGCTAGCCCAGCCCTGGGCTCCCCTCCGCCCCGCGGGTGCCCCTCACTCCCAGCCTGGCACGTTCTCTTGATTGACCGGCTCCCTCGTTCCCCCGCAGCCAACGAGAAGCCGGAGTCTGCCCAGCAGGTGCCCGTGTCGCGGCTCAGCGCCAGCAGCTCCAGCTCAGACTCCAGCAGCAGCAGCTCCAGCTCCTCGTCCTCGGACACCAGCGACTCGGACTCCGGCTAGAGCGGGGGTGGCGCTGGCAGAGGGCGGGCGGCCGGGTGGACGCGTGGGCAGGTTCAGAAGAGGCTCTGCGGGACCGGACCCCATGTGAACCGGACTGAGCGGCTCCACCCGGCGGGCAGCACCCCCAAGGCGAGGCGGGCGCCAGAGATGCCCCCGGCACGGACGTGGGCGCTGCCCCAGTGTTTACAGTTGGGAGGCCCCGGCCGGGCGCGGCCCCGGCCAGGTTTTACCGTTGGGTTTGGTTCTGACGCACGGGAGCTTCTCCCAGGGCAGAGTTTGGGTTTTAAAGTTTTTGGATTTGCTCTTGGCTGGGGGGTTTGGGGGGCCTGGCCGGACAGACGGATACTGCAGGCCCCCTCACGTGCTCTGAGCTGCATCGCCGGCCCCCCATCTCATCCCGCCGGCGGCCTCGGCCCCTTCTCGGCGGGGGGGGGGTGTTATTTATTTGAGCAGTGGTTGGGCCACAGGGCCCTGCAGAGACGGGTGTCGCCCGCTTGGCTCCAGGACTGCGGTGTACAGAGCCCGCCGGGGGCACGGCCCGGGCAGCATGCTCCTTACCGGGGGGGCGGGGAGGGGGCTGTTTTTTATGTTGACTGTACAATTGTTTTCTACTCCTTCCTTTTCCCTCCCCCGTCCCCCACCCGCCCCATCAGACCCGGGGGCGGGTTCGGCTTCAGACCTTCCAGCCTGGGACATGTAAATAAAGAAAATACTATTGGAGCCCCTGTTGTCTGTCCAGGCTCGTTCCTCGGGGCCAGCTGGGCCTGGCAATATGGTCCCCCTGGCAGACGTGGGGTGGAGTCAGAGACACCCCCACTTGCGGAGCTGAGGATGGAACCCTGGAGTCCTGGATCACCAACCCCATCCCCCTCCCACCCCCGTAGACTGAGCTGTGAGGGGAGCAGCCCCTGGAGGGGGACGGAGCCCAGTCTCCCAAGCACCCTGCTCTGGCTGAGTTGTGAGCTGTCACGGGTGTGAGGGAGTTGAGCCCCTGCACCCCCACTTCCTGGGGTTCCCAGTGACTCTCAGCCAGTGGATTAGAAGGTTTATTAGGGGTGACAGGAACTCAGAGCTTCTCAGTACAAACAGGGCCCCTTAGTCAGGCCCTTCTGGGGGGCAGGGAGATGAGACCCCTGTCACTGCGCGCCTGGGCAAGGGTCTGGAACTTGCTCCCTGTGAAGCCAGACCGGACTCCGGGTGAAGGGCCCCTTCTCCGTACACAGCCTGTCTCCAGGGCTAGGAGCTTTAGAGGTCCCGTTTACACTTTCCTGGGTCTGACCTCGGAGCATTCAGCACCTTCTGCCCCTCCGTGTGCTTCCCCCAGCAAGCCCGCCTGGGTGGGGTCCTGGGGGAGCCCATGGGTTCTGCACCCCAAATCCACAGTCAAACGTGACTCTCAGCCAGTAAAACAGGTTTATTCGTCAACAGGTACATGGTCTAACACCGAGCTTGTAGGCACCCGAACCCTCAGCTGGATCCATTTTGGGGCCCAAGGGAGGCCAGACCCTGCCTGGGCCTGTCTCCCTTCTGCCCACCCAGCTTCAGACTCCAAAAGCCTCTCTCCAGCCAGCTGCAGACTCCAAACTGAAACTCTCTCTCTCTCCAGCCCCTCCTCCCCCCTGGCTCAGCCAGGTCAGGTGACCTCCCTCCCCCACTTGGGGTCAGATTACAGCTTCAGGTGTGGACACCTGCAGAGAGGCTCTGCTTTGCATCAGCTACACATCCCTATCCCTTCAAGAAATGCATGGGGGAAACTGAGGCGCACACAGTATTCCTACTCCATCACAACCCCAAGCTAGGGCTCCCTCTTTCCTAGCCTGCTCCTAAAAAAACCTAAATCCCCCACAGAAACTCTCACCCCCGGGCCCCCCCACCCCGGCCACTCCCTCATCCTTTGTCCAGTTTCCCCTCCCCCGTCTCATCTCAAGTTTAGTCTCAGGTATTTCACTTCAGAGAAACCTTCCACCTCCAGTGACACTCCCAGGTCCCCTCTCCCCTCCGGGCTGTGCCACATGAGCCCTTGGCCTGGAAAGGTTTGGGGGGATCTGGGAGTTGGGGACCCATCCTGCAGTGTTGGGGTTTCCCAGCACATCCCATCTCTGCCTGGCACCTGCCCTGGGCTGTTCAAGGGTCACTGGGACCAAGGAACCAGGCCGTGGGGGGGTGTTGGCTAGTCCCTGCTTTGGGTTCAGACAGCCTGGAGCAGTCACTGGGTGCCAATGGGGGGGGGGGTAGGAAGCACCAGACCCCACCCAGCACTTCCTCGCAGGGAAGGTCCCCCCCCCCGTCCCCCTGATGGGAGTGAACCCCAGGAACAAGTGGGTCCAAGCCAGCTCTGGCCGGGGCTCCCCAGGGATCAGACGGGCCGTGTCTGCACTAGAACCATTCCCAGGGCTCAGTCCCTCCGTGGTGTGGATGCTCCTGGCGAGGTGGGGGGGGGGGTGGCTCCTTCCCTGGCGAACTCCCCCTCACTGACAGGCGGGAGTGAGCTCACTGGTGGAACGGTTCTGTCTCCCCCCCTCCGCTGGACACGGCTCACAACTGGGCACAGTCCGGCCTGGCTGGTCACAGGGCCTGGAAATCTGGTCTGAGCCTCCCTCCCTCCCTCCTCCCCAGCCTGCCCCCTGGGACCTGATGGCTTTTCCCTCCTTGCCCTGCGCCCTCCACTCATGGGGCTGGGGGTCCCCAGCTGGCTGCCATGGGGGGGTGGGGCTGCTGGCTCTGGAGCTGGGGTGTTTGGTCTCCCGGGGCTCGGGGGGGGGGGAGGGGACTGGTTCTGTTCTGCACGTGGGGTTAAAGTTACTGTTTTGAGCACTTGCAAGAAGGGCTCTACACCCCCCCCCATCCAATCCTGCCCCCCGGGAGTGATCTGCTGTCACAGCCTCAGTGGGTGGATGTGCACGGCCCAGACCCCCCTGTCCCAGGCTCCCCCTCGCAGTGCTGGGCCCCCAGGGGTCCTTTCCGTGCCCCCAGCCCGTGTGAAGTGCCCGGGGGGACGGGGCCAGTCCCTGGGCCACACGCTCAGAGCTGCCCCCTCTGCCATGGCTGCTCTCCGGGGCACACGGAGCCGCTGGGCTGGACCCTGCAGCAGCCCCCACGGGGAGGGAAGCGGCTGCGGCTCAGGAGGGCTGGGGGGGGGGTGTCTGGAGAGTTGTGGGGAGCACAACGGAGCCATGCGGCTGGAGTTTTACAGCCCCTCCCATGGTGCTGACTGTACTGCGGGGAGATCTCCACTAGGGGGCAGCGCGGGCTAGGGCAGGGAGGTGGGGGGGAGCCAGGACTCCGCACTGGGGTAAATCCCCCTCTGGGGCGCCAGTCCCAGTTGTAACGTGGGGGGCTGGTCCCACCTGCGTCCTGTCCTCTCAGGCTCCTGTGGGTCGAGCCCCCGGGGCTGGGCAGTGTCTTTATGCTACACCTGGATGGGGTGTGTGTCAGTGTGTCTGTGTCCCCGTCCGTCCGTCCCCACCTGTGGGTTAGATGCCCTCCATGTGCCTGGGACCGGCAGGTTTGAAGCCAGTAGCTCCCAGCCTGCGCAGACCCAGACTGACCCAACCCCCTCTAGCCCCTCCCTGCTCTCCTTTGTCCCTTTCCCAGGCTAGGAGGTGTCCCGGAGCGCCCGGGCGATGGTCTGGAACCGCTCCCTAGGAAGCCAGACCGGACTCCGGGTGAAGGGCCCCTTCTCCGTACACAGCCTGTTTCCCAGGCCAGGAGCTTCAGGGGTCCCCACTTCCACCTTCCTGGGTCTGACCTCGGAGCATTCAGCACCTTCTGCCCCTCCGTGTGCTTCCCCCAGCGAGCCCGCCTGGGCGGGGTCCTGGGGGAGCCCATGGGTTCTGCACCCCAAATCCACAGTCAGACGTGACTCTCAGCCAGCCAGCAGAATAGACGGTTTATTTGAGATGTCAGGAACCATCCAACTCACAGCTTCTCAGTCCAAACAGGGTCCCTCAGTCAGGCCTTTCTGGGGTGCCAGGAGGTGAGACCCAGATTCTGGGCTCCTGCTTCTCCCCCAGGTTTATTCGATGACTTTCATCTGGTCCAACACAGACCATGCAGCGAGCGAGCGTGAGCCCTCCGCTGGATCCATCCTGGGGCCAGAGAGCGAGATGGCTTCTCTCCCCTTCCCAGCTAGACCCACCCTCCCCAGCCCATCCGTGCTTTCCTTTGTCTGTTTCCGGGGCTAGGAGGCATCCCTGCTCTCCTTTGTCCCTTTCCCGGGCTAGGAGGCATCACCTGACCTCCCTCCAACAGGTTCAGCTGACCTCCCTCCCCCACTTGGGGTCAGGTTACAGCTTCACCTTGGCTTTGCTTTGCATCAGCTACACATTCCTTTCCCTTCACATAGACGCCCAAGAAATGCATAGGGGAAACTGAGGCACACACACACACACAGTATTCCTACTTCGTCACAGTGTTACGTCCACGGGCCGGGCGGAGCCGGTCCCGACGGGCCGTACAGCCGCGACGTGTTATGACCACAGGCCGGGCGGAGCCGGTCCCGACGGGCTGTACAGCCGCGATGTGTTATGTCCACGGGCCGGGCGGGGTCAGGGCTTTGGCCCAGTTGTGGGAGACGTCAGCCATTCACCTGGTAGCCGCCCGCCTGCCCGGCACCAGGAGCGTCCTGGCGGATCCGCCCTGCAGGTCGTCTCCCCACGAGTGGTCACTCCGCCCGGGGCTGTCAGCCTCGTCTCCCGCAGGCGGGGGCTCCCCAGGTGGACCTGCCCCGGGTCTGGTCCGTGTCGGGCAGGGACAAGGGCTCCCGGTCAGACCCTGCCTGGCCCCGTGCTCAGGGACGTCGACATTCGCCTCCCTGCTCCCCAGGGCCCTGCCAAAGACAAAGCGACTGTCCCCGGCCAGTCTGCGTCCAGCCCCCTGTGCTGCCCCTTCGGCCGGACCGGCTGCCCCAGAGCCCCGGGACCCAGCTGCACCCGAACCCAGCGGCGCTGCCCCGAGAGCCTGGCTGCTGCGGGGCTGAGTCTGGACGACCGGGCGTCTCTCCGCCGGTGTCCAGTGGGTCTGGCCGGGAAGCCGGAAACCCCCGACCAGGGCTGCCGACGTGGGGAAGGGGAAGCGGTTCACATGCTGGGCCTCGGAGCAACGCAGCCCCATGACGGGATGTCCTGGGCTATTTACTGCACCTTAAATCCAGGGCCAGTCGCTCTCCTCGGTCGGGTGCACCGGGCGGCCGTGTCGGCGTTTCCCCCTCCGCCCCGGGGCCGGTCGCTCTCCTCGGTCGGGTGCACCGGGCGGGCGTGTCGGCGTTTCCCCCTCCGCCCCGGGGCCGGTCGCTCTCCTCGGTCGGGTGCACCGGGCGGCCGTGTCGGCGTTTCCCCCTCCGCCCCGGGGCCGGTCGCTCTCCTCGGTCGGGGGCACCGGGCGGCCGTGTCGGCGTTTCCCCCTCCGCCCCGGGGCCGGTCGCTCTCTTCGGTCGGGTGCACCGGGCGGACGTGTCGGCGTTTCCCCCTCCGCCCCGGGGCCGGTCGCTCTCTTCGGTCGGGGGCACCGGGCGGACGTGTCGGCGTTTCCCCCTCCGCCCCGGGGCCGGTCGCTCTCTTCGGTCGGGGGCACCGGGCGGACGTGTCGGCGTTTCCCCCTCCGCCCCGGGGCCGGTCGCTCTCTTCGGTCGGGGGCACCGGGCGGACGTGTCGGCGTTTCCCCCTCCGCCCCGGGGCCGGTCGCTCTCTTCGGTCGGGGGCACCGGGCGGACGTGTCGGCGTTTCCCCCTCCGCCCCGGGGCCGGTCGCTCTCTTCGGTCGGGGGCACCGGGCGGACGTGTCGGCGTTTCGCCCTCCGCCCCGGGGCCGGTCGCTCTCCTCGGTCGGGTGCACCGGGCGGACGTGTCGGCGTTTCCCCCTCCGCCCCGGGGCCGGTCGCTCTCCTCGGTCGGGGGCACCGGGCGGCGTGTCGGCGTTTCCCCCTCCGCCCCGGGGCCGGTCGCTCTCTTCGGTCGGGGGCACCGGGCGGACGTGTCGGCGTTTCCCCCTCCGCCCCGGGGCCGGTCGCTCTCCTCGGTCGGGGGCACCGGGCGGACGTGTCGGCGTTTCCCCCTCTGCCCCGGGGCCGGTCGCTCTCCTCGGTCGGGCGCACCGGGCGGACGTGTCGGCGTTTCCCCCTCCGCCCCGGGGCCGGTTGCTCTCTTCGGGTGGGTGCACTGGGCGGGCGTGTCGGCGTTTCCCCCTCCGCCCCAGGGCCGGTCGGTCTTCGCCCAGGACGACGCAGCTCCGGAAAGGTCTGGAGAGTCTTTCCCCGCACGTCCGGGATCCGGTCCCCCTGGGGGCCCTGAAGCTGTTGCTGTCACGGCTCATGGGTCCCCCGTTGAACTTTTGGCCTCCTGCTCCTCTCCAGGAGTGTTCCACTGTGTTCCACTGCTTGCATCCGACGAAGTGTGTATTAGCCCACGAAAGCTTATGCTTCAATACTTTAGTCTTTAAGGTGCCACAGGACTTTGTTACCTCTGCTATTCCAGACTAACACGGCTGCCTCTCTGCTCCTCGGATGCTGTAACCCATTGCGGCGGCCGTTCCCCCCTTGCCCTGCAGAGGGCGCCCTCTCCTCTCCCATGGGGCTGGGGTTTGGATGCTGTGGGCTGGGGCGTCCCCAGCTGGCTGCCGTGGGGGGACAGACCCGTGGGGCTGGTGGCTCTGGACCTGGGGTGTCTGGTCTCCCGGGGCTCAGGGGGAAGGAAGCTGGGACTGGTTCTGTTCTGACTGTGGATTTGGGGTGCAGAACCCATTGGCTCCCCCAGGACCCCGCCCAGGCGGGCTTGCTGGGGGAAGCACACGGAGGGGCAGAAGGTGCTGAATGCTCCGAGGTCAGACCCCAGGAGGGTGGAAGTGGGGACCCCTGAAGCTCCTGGCCTGGGAAACAGGCTGTGTACGGAGAAGGGGCCCTTCACCCGGAGTCCGGTCTGGCTTCCTAGGGAGCGGTTCCAGACCCTCGCCCGGGCGCTCCGGGACAGAGCCAGGCTGGAGACTGGAGATTGAAGACAAGATGTGGGGGACTCTCCCAGGCGTTTATAGTTTTCCCCAGGTCCGGGAATTCTCTTCGTCTTTGTGGAAACTTGCAGAAAAATGGATTATTGAGTCACATGGGCAATCCCTGCCCCCTCACTAAGACACAGGGTGTGTCCGCCCTCTCTCAGTGGGTCCCTTGTGTAGCTGATGGTTCCAGGGCCGGCGACAGAAATTTGGGGGCCCCCTACTCTGATAGTTTGGGGGGCCCCCCAGCCCAGCCACCCCCCCCCCCTGCCCAGCCGGCACTCCCCCCCAGCTGACAGCGCCTGGGGGAGGAAGCCCAGCCGCCCCCCCCCCCCCCCCCCGCCCAGCCGGCGCTCCCCCCCAGCTGACAGCTGGCCGCAGCGGGAGCAAGAGCCTGGGAGCGGTGTGAGCCGCCCTTTCCCCCCCGCCCTTTCTCCCCCCGGACTGAGCCGCTGCCGCCGGCCGGGGACACGCCACTCGTCCGGGGGAGAGCCGCGCCGGATGACTACGGGTAGAGCTGTACCGGGGCCCCCCTAAAGTGCGGGACCCGGTACAGCTCTACCCGTAGTACCCCCCTGTCGCTGGCCCTGGATGGTTCTTGATGGGCCATCAAATAGGCCAGGCCAAGCTACCAGCAAATTGTCTGGGATTTCACCCCGAAGCAGAGCACAATATTTGGAAAGACAGACAGTCCAGAGTCAATATTCAGAACTTTAGCTACAAAAAAGATACCCACACCCAGCTAGCAGAATCCTAATCTGCAGACCATACCCTGGTCGTGGACACCTCATATGACCCCTTGACATAAGATTTGGGGCCCCTACAGGACCTTGGTTGCACCGATGATCTATAGGATCCCAGATAATTTCAGTAACGTGACACCCTGAGCCACCCCCTGCCCAGGGGATTTATGGACCCCGGCTGGGAACAGGGCTGTGCTGTGCCCAGAGCTGCCCAGACCCAGGGCCCTGCCCGCGGGAGGTTACAGACTAAGGGGGGGGGGGGTCACCAGCCTCACGTCACAGCTGGAAACGGAGCCCCAGAGAGAGGGATTTACCCCAGTGCAGACACCACAGCAGTTGCCAAAGGGGGGAACTGAACCCAGGAGTCCTGGCTCCCATTCCCTATGTACGGGGCCCTGCTGGGCACTGGGGGAGGCTGGGTCGGGGGCTCAGAGGGACTCAGGCCGGGGAGGTGTGTCAGGGCTGGCCTGAGCCTACGGTTGGGGGTGAGGCTGCGGCCGGGGGAGTCACTGCTCCTAGCCCCAGCCTCTCTCCTGGTCAACCTGCCCCAGCGCAGCCTGGCTGGAATCTGCCGGAGACTGATGACGCTGCCGGAGCTGCGCGCTGATTGGCCGGGGTGGGGGTTACTTGAGTTCAAGGTGAAGTGGAAGCGTCTGGGGAAAGCCCCGAGGGCCGGGAATGGGTGCGGGGGGGGGGTTGGGGGGGATGCTGGGCGGGGGGGAGGGGTGAAGGGTTCTGGGCAGCTCGGGAGCTCATTGCTGCACCCAGCAGAAGCTGGTCCAATCAAAGCTCTGACCTCCCCTCCCCCACCCTGTCTCGCTGAGATCCTGGGATACACCCGGCTACAGGGCACAGCAAAGCTCCGGTTGAGGCTGGGATCTGCAGTGACCCCTGGGACCTGCTCTGGGTCGTGGCTTCCCAAGGCAGCCTCCGTGCTGCCCAGCTGGCCTGCCGGTCTTTGGCTGTATTTACACTCAGAACACGCCTCAGCCGGTTCCTTTGCGACTCTTGGGTGTAAATGATCCGGGACTGGTGATGTGCGAGTGTCTGAGTTTAGCAGCTTCTGCCTCACCTCCTCCTTTGTTGGAGATGGTGACTGTTCTGGTCCATCCACAGCATCATGAAGGACAGACCCAGCCTCCTGCCTCACCCCAAACACAGACAGGAATAACAACGGCACATTCCTGCCTTTCCTGCTTCACTAGTTACAGTTTCACCAGCTGCCTCCAGCACTGGACCTGACCTAGGGCTAGGTTTGTTCCTGACATGGTTTAAAGCTGTCTTCCCATTGTCCTTCACACAATTGGCCATTGGAGCCTTTAGTTTCCCTCATCAGTTGCCTACATTTTTACTTGTAACTCATATTCTTTGCCATTTTCTTCCCGTTTCCCATCCTCTGGACTGACTGGGTGTTGGTCTCCGTCCAGCTTGGGGTTTGCATGTTCCAGCCAGTCACGCAGCGTTCTTAAAAAGCCTTTAAACCCAAAGCCTGGACCCTGCCGGTGTCTGTGAGTGGACTCCTGTCCCCCCGTAGGACTCAATGGGGCTCCCCCGACGCACGGTCGGCTGGTGCAGATCGGGTCGTGGCTGGGTTTGGAGAGCGACATGCTCTCACCGGCTCGGCTGTGTCAATGGCTAGAGGACCCCCTGGAAAAATGTGACCCTGGTTTCTAGTCTGAGGTCACCTCACGTCAGCTCCCCGACACTGGTTCCCGCTCTGCTTTGTCTGGGGGACTGACGAGCCCCCTGCTCCCAGCAATCGGCTCCCCGGGTGGGTCCTTACAGACCCGGACAGGTCTGAGCCTTGCACCAAACAGGCTCCGTCCCTCGCTCACTCCCAGGCAGCGTCTCCGGATCTTGGGGCACCTTCGTGGGTCCCCTCTGAACCCCGCTAACGTTTTAGCCTTTTTGCAGGGCCGCTGGACCCAGCACCAGTGACGGTCTCACCAGGGCCGTGTACACGTGACACCATCTCCCGGTGCCTGCCCCATCTCCCCGTTCCTACAGCCCTGGGTCACATCTGCCCCTAAGCCACAGCCGGGCATCGGGAGCTCACGTTCAGTTGGGTTCTGCCCTGACCCTCAAGTCCAGTTGGGAGTCTCCATCCCAGGGTACAGTCCCCCCCCCCCAACCCCCACCATGTGGGACCCCCGTCCTCGGTTACTGGCTGTCCAGCCGCGCACCTGGCTGTGCGAAAACACGTGTGAATGGGCCCAGCTCCCCGTGTGTAACTGACCCATCCCCTCATTACCTGCCCCCCCCCAGTCCTCGTGCCCCCTGCAGACGCACCCCGTGGTGGGTTTACATCGTCTCTTGGCTCACCCAGATAGTGACTTGCCCAGGGCCCGGCCCCGCCAGACCCCACTGCAAACAGCCCCCCCCCCCAGTCACATGCCCAGCCCCCCCCCAGGGCCTCCCCAGCCATCAGGAGCCCAGGGCCTGTGTCTGGAGCGGGGTGATGAAGTGGGAATGGTCGTAACGTTCTCTCTGGATACTGTGTGAGTGCCTCAGTTTCCCCTGTGCATTTCTTAAGTCTCTAGGGGCTGAGATTGCTGCAGAGCAAAGGACAAATAAAAAGGAGTGGCCAGCGCCCTGTCTCCGGGCAACTGATGGCCTGGGCCTTCCCCCCCCCCCCCCCCCCCCTGCAAGGTGCCAGTTGAAGGTGTTGGGGACCGAGGACAGCATTTCCCTATAGTGTGGAAGGGATAGAAAAATTGATGTGGGTAACGATCAGGCCAGGGGGGCCAGACCTATGGGGTCTAACTCTGCCGTAGGGTGAGCCCCACAGCTTCACCGCCTCCTTCGGTTGGACGTCTGGGCCTGCAGCCCCCTTCCCCCCCCCCCCCCCGTGAACTCCGCTCAGCAGGCCCCACTGCGGCAGCCCCTGGGGGAGCCCTGGCCACTCTTCGGGGCTCAGGGCTGTGACGAAGTGGGAGTACTGTGTGTGCCTCGGTTTCCCCTAGGCGTTTCTTAAGAAATAAGGGCTGAAACTGGAAGCAAGGAGGCAACGCCCTCCCCTCTCAAGGTGTGCACCCCCCTGATGCTGTAACCTGACCCCAGGTGGGGGAGGGAGGTCAGGTGATACCTCTAGCCCGGGAAGAGAGACAAAGGAGAGCAGGGAGTGGCTAGAGGGGGTTGAGTCAGTCTGGGTCTAGCTGGGAAGGGGAGAGGAGCCATCTCGCTCTCTGGCCCCAAGATGGATCCAGCGGAGGGCTCACGCTCGCTCGCTGCATGGTCTGTGTTGGACCAGATGGAAGTCATCGAATAAACCTGGGGGAGAAGCAGGAGCCCAGAATCTGGGTCTCACCTCCTGGCACACCCCAGAAAGGCCTGACTGAGGGGCCCTGTTAAGACTGAGAAGCTGTGAGTTGGATGGTTCCTGACATCTCAAATAAACCCTATTCTGCTGGCTGGCTGAGAGTCACGTCTGACTGTGGATTTGGGGTGCAGAACCCAGGGGCTCCCCCAGGACCCCGCCCAGGCGGGCTTGCTGGGGGAAGCGCACGGAGGGGCAGAAGGTGCTGAATGCTCCGAGGTCAGACCCAGGAAGGTAGAAGTGGGGACCCTGAAGCGTCTTCCCCAGACACCCTGCAGCAGCGCTGGGTGTGTGGACAAGCCCCATGCTCCAGGGGGGCCCTTGGGGACCTCAGAGGACACAGGACTGTGTTGAGGGACCCCCCCACAGACACCCGTGAGAGGTGCAGGAGAGCTCGTCCCATCAGCTCAAATGTGGGCAGGAAGGCCCTGAAAACCCCCTGTCCCAGGTCCCCAGGGCGATGGTCTAGAACCGCTCCCTAGGAAGCCAGACCGGACTCCGGGTGGGGGGGCCCCTTCTCCGTACACAGCCTGTTTCCCAGGCCAGGAGCTTCAGGGGTCCCCACTTCCACCTTCCTGGGTCTGACCTCGGAGCATTCAGC
The DNA here is from genome assembly GCA_032164245.1 of Sternotherus odoratus. Lineage (NCBI taxonomy): Eukaryota > Metazoa > Chordata > Testudines > Kinosternidae > Sternotherus > Sternotherus odoratus. The sequence continues at coordinate 649,624 of JAVMKO010000012.1, forward strand.
ACCTTCTGCCCCTCCGTGTGCTTCCCCCAGCAAGCCCGCCTGGGCGGGGTCCTGGGGGAGCCCATGGGTTCTGCACCCCAAATCCACAGTCAGACGTGACTCTCAGCCAGCCAGTAAAACAGAGGTTTATTCAATGACTTCTATCTGGTCTAACCCAGACCATACAGCGAGCGTGAGCCCTCGGCTGGATCCATTTTGGGGGCCAGAGAGCGAGATAGCTCCTCTGCCTCCCCTGCCTGACTCCAGCCAGCTTCAGACTCCAAAACCTCTCTCCAGCCCCTCCTCCCCCCTGGCTCAACCAGGTCAGGTGACCTCCCTCCCCCACCTGGGGTCAGATTACAGCTCCAGGTATGGACACCTGCAGAGGCTCTGCTTTGCATCACTTTCAGCCCCTGTTCCATAGACTCTCAAGAAATGCAGAGGGGAAACTGAGGCACACACAGTATTTCTACTCCGTCACACCCCGTCCAGGAGAAACCCCCTCGCAAGACACTGACTGGATGGGACGGGGCAGAAGGGACCAGGCACCGGATCTCCTGCCGCTGCCCGGGTCACCCCACAGCACACCCAGCACTGGCTTTGGACAGGGGTTCTGTGAGCTTGGGACCCTAGGGCTGTAACTCCTTGGTGCGTGTGTGCGTGTGTGTGACCTGGTGTGTGTGTGTAACTTGCTGCATGTGTGTGACCCAGGGCGTGTGTGTGTGTGACCTTGTGTTTGTGTGACCCGGTGCGTGTGTGTGTGTGACCTTGTGTGTGTGTGTGACCCGGTGCGTGTGTATAACTTGCTGCGTGTGTATGACCTGGTATGTGGGTGTGGGTGAGCTGGGGTGTGTGTGACCTGGTGTGTGTGTGTGACCTCGTGCGTGTGTGTGACCTCGTGCGTGTGTGTGACCCAGGGCGTGTGTGTGGCCTGTAAAGAATTCCCAGGGCTTGGTCTTAGTTAACAAATCTTTACTGAGGTTATCACGGGGTTGTCTAGGGAGTGAGACCGAAGGTGGAACTGCCTGGGAGTAAGTGACGGGTCCCTGGGGACAGGGAGGGACCCGGGTATCCTGTGATGTGGGGTGGGAGGGACGATGGATGGATCACAAGGACAGGCGGCCGGGTGGGCAGACAGAGCGGGGAGCGCACAGGACTGTCTGTGGCTCCGCGGTGACAGGGGCCTGCGGAGATCACCCCCGACACTCGGGTGAAATCTCTGTACAGAGCCCGGCCAATGTGGGGTTGGTGCCCTGGGTACTAACTAGGCCCTGAGACTGGTCCCCACCCTCGGGAGCCCCTGGACAGCGTGACGGGGTTCCCCAGGGTCCTGCAGGGACTGAGGGCCAGGGAGGGGTCGGCGAGAGGGAAGGTGGGGCTGGGCTGGGGCAGGAAAAGGGTTAACACAGGAGGGGTTCTCCAGGGACTGAGGGGCAGGGAGGGGTCTCCAGGTGGGGGCGATGGGGGCCGGAGCCGGGCAGGGAGAGGGGAGCAGGCGGGGACGGGAGGGGACCGGCCCCAGGTTCTCCATTCTCCAGGCCGGGCGAGACGGACGGACACTCCTGCCGATCGGCCGGGGGACCCGACGCCCCGGGTCTAACCGAGGAGTCCTGCGGGGAGAGGGGAGAGGAATCAGCCCCGGCCGTGGGGCGAGCGGGATGGACGGGGATTTTCTCTGCCCGGCAGCCGCAGGGCGACGCTCGGCCGGACCCAGGACCCTCGGCCCCCGGGAGCAGCTCGGGGATCGGCCTGGACGGGACCGAGGGACCCGCAGACCCCTCCCCCGTGGTGCCAGCGCCCCACTGCCCAGTGCCACGGGGCTGAGCCAGGCAGGGGTCAGGGGCCGAGGGGCAGAAGCAGCCGCCCCACGGGCGCCCCCGGCCACCTGTGCTCAGTGTGGGGGAGGGGGATTGAAATTACCTGCAGGTTGGGGAACGGGGCGCCCTGAAAAACAAAGAGAAACATGGTCAGAGCCCTGGGCGGGGGGAGCCGGTTCCTGGGGGTCGGAGCTCCAGCCCCTGCCCCACGGCATGGAACACCCCCCACTAGGAACCCAGCCCCCCTCCGGCCCCCAGATTCCCCTGAGCCCCCCCCTCCCCCCTCCGCCCAGAGACACCCCGGTGTCCCGCCCCCGCCCGGCCCCACTCACCTTTCTTATTCCTCAGGTAGACAATGAGTCCGGGCACCAGGAAGATCAGCCCCAGCACGAAGCCCCCGACCCCCGTCAGCAGCTTGCTCCTGGCGGAGTCAGACTGAGCCTCTGGAACAGGGACAGGGAACGGGAGACGGGTCAGAACCGGGGACTGGAACCAGCCGGGTCAGAACCGGGGGCCTCCGGGTCAGGATCCGTCTGTGCCAGTGTGACGGGTGGGAATGGTCTTAATGGTTCCTCTAAATGTTGGGTGAGGATGGGAGACAGTCCCTGTCTGGACGATACCTGAGGCTGTAACCTGAGCCCAGGTCGGGGAGGGAGGAGGTGACACTTTCTGCCCAAGAGACAAAGGAAAAGCAGAGGAGGAGCTAGGGGGTTAGTCTGGGTCTGGCTGGGAAGAGGTGGAGAGCTACAGACAGGCTGTCTGGCTCTCTGGCCCCCAAGATGGATCCAGCCGAGGGCTCACGCTCGCTGTATGGTCTGGATTAGACCAGGTACCGGTCATCGAATAAACCTCTGTTTTACTGGCTGGCTGAGAGTCACGTCTGACTGTGGATTTGGGGTGCAGAATCCACGGGCTCCCCCAGGACCCCGCCCAGGCGGGCTCGCTGGGGGAAGCACACGGAGGGGCAGAAGGTGCTGAATGCTCCGAGGACAGACCCAGGAAGGTGGGAGCTGGAAGCTGTGAAGCTCCTAGCCCTTGAGACAGGCTGTGTATGGAGAGGAAGCTTCCCCCAGAGTCCTGACTGGCTTCCTAGGGAGCAGTTCCAGAGCATCGCCCCGGGGACTCCGTGACAGGCAGTTACCAGAGCCGGCCACCAGGTTCTGCAGGATCAGCTGTGGGATAATCTGCCCCACGTCTGGGCTCCTCCTGGTCTGTGACAGTCAGAGATCAGCTCAGGCCCTGCGGTGCGAGGTCTGATGTCCCTGCCTGTTGTCAGGGGATTGTGGGGTCTGGGGGGAATTGACGGATTTGCCTCTTCTAGGACCGATCATGCTGGACAATTGCACTGGCCCATGGGGGTTGCCCCAATTTGCCCTCCCCAAGGGACGCTCTGAGTCTAACCCTGGACAGTGTGTGAGATACAGAAATAGCCCGTCTCTGTGTGAACCTGGCTCTGTTCTCGGGCTCAGTGATATCCTGTGGCAGTGAGTTCCACAGGTAATCACACAGTGTGTGGGAAACGTCCTTCCTTTACCTGGGTGTGAATTTCTCCCCTTTCCATTCCTCTGCGTGTCCCCTGCCCCATGTGCTGTGGGACAGGAGAACAGACACTCCCCATCCCCCTTCTCCAGATCACTCATTACTATGGAGACTTCCCCCCCCCCCCCCGCCCCGGCACTTCCCACTCAGGTTGTGTCCATACGGTGATGTGCAGCCCGGGGAAGGGAGCTCCCAGCCCAGGTCGATAGATTTGGGTTAGCAGGTCTCCTGTGAGCGCTCTGACCCAGACCCATCCCCCGAGGGCTGCCCCCCCCCCCCAGACTCTTACCCCAGTGCACGGCGAGGGCCCCCCGCAGGCTGACATGCTCCACCCGGCAGGTGTAGACGTCCCCGCGCTGGGGGCTGATCTCCAGCATCACTAGGATCTGGAAGGTCCAGTCTCCGTTCTGGAGCAGCTCCGTGGACACCACCCCGGCCGTCTGCTCCTGCCCGTTCTTCAGCCAGGTGATCTCGACCGCCCCGGGGTAGAACCCCGTCACCGAGCAAACCAGCAGGTGGGGGTGGGGCCCGGACCCCGACTGGGTGGGGGAGACTTTCACCTTGGGCTCAACTGGGGGGAGAGAGGGGGAGGGGCTGGAGACAGAGCAGGGTGACCCCTCCCCCTCGGAAACCCCTCAGGGGCAGGATCAGTAGAAAGGGCCTTAGGGGAGTTGTATCCCCTCGTCCAGATGGGGCCGGAGCCAGGGACTGTCTGACGCTTGGGACCCAGGGAGTTGGGGTCTCAGCCCAGGGACCAGGGGCTGCTCCCACCCCCAAGCCAGGGTTACACCGAGGGGGGAGGGGTGGGGTGAAGGCTGGAAAGTTCTGTCCCATCGACCAGGTAGGGGGGCAGGAGTTGCAGCAGCCACCTCCTGTGAGGGGTCTGAGTGGGGGGGGCACCGGGAGATGAACCCCTCAGGGGGGCGGGGATGGGAGCGGGAGGAGGGTCAGTCACCTCCCCCCCCCCGGCTCCGAGAGACTGACCCAGGCCTGGGACTCTGCGCCCAGGGCCCCCCAGCCAGACCCCGGTTCCCTCCCCCACCGGCGGCTGGGTAACCTCGCCCCTGCCTACGCCCCCCTGCCCTGGTCCCGCTCCCGGAGCAGGAGCAGCCCCCACCCCCCGTGTCTCGCACATCCCCCCCCCCCTCACTCACCTCTCCGGTCGATGGTGAAAGGTTTGTCCACCTCGTAGTTGTTCCGGCAGAACCGGTCCACGTCAGCCCGTCTCTGCGCCAGGATCGCCGGGTCCTTGTTCCAATACTCGGCGGCGGGTCGGCCCAGCTCCGTGTCCGCCACGTACCGCCCCACGTCACTGTCGTAGTGCGCGATCTGCTCCCGGTCGTAGATGTAGTGGTGCAGGTACCGGATCCGCTCGGTGCTGTTGATGTAGAGACAGTCGAACTTCTCCTGGATCAGGAACCGCCCTGGGGGGGGGGGGGAGGGGCAGAAACGGGCTCAGCTCAGGCGCCCCCCAGCTGCCCCTCCCCCATCCTGCCCCCAGGCTCGTAGCCTGGGGGGGGGGGGGCGGGAAACAGCAGAACCCCCAGAGCTCCCCCCGCCCCGAACCCCTTCCCCACCCAGGGGAGCCGGGCAGGTGGCCATGGTGGGGGGAGGGGAATGACACTAGCACTGATCCAGGAGAGTCCATAAGGTGGAGACATTGAGCTGCGGGGGTGACACGGGCCGGACGGGGTCCAACCCCCCCCCCAGATACACCCCACACACACACACCCAGGACGGGGTCCCCGGGACATGTCGGGTTCGACCCCCCCCCAGGCCGGGGTCCCCGGGGGTCTCACCGGGGGGGGGGGGGACAGGAGGGGGCTCCCCGGGACATGTCGGGTCCGACCCTCCCCCATGACCCAGTCCGGGGTCCCCGGGACATGTCGGGTCCGACCCTCCCCCATGACCCAGTCCGGGGTCCCCGCGGGTCTCACTCACCGGGGGCCTCCGCGCAGTGCGCCGGGTGGGGGGGGGGGCAGGCCGGGGTCCCCGGGACATGTCGGATCCGACCCCCCCCCCCCCGTGACCCAGTCCGGGGTCCCCGCGGGTCTCACTCACCTTCCCGCTCCGCGCAGTGCCCCGGGGGGGGTCTCAGCACCGTCAGTGTCACCAGCAGCGCCCCGGCCCCCAGGATCCGCCCCGCCCCCATCCCTGCTCCGGAGCGGAGACCTGGAGAGTCCTTCAGACCCCGGACTGAGCCCGTCTCTGTCCCGCGCCGAGCACCGCCCGGGACGCTGCCCAGGGGGGTTGGGCGCCCCCCGCCCAGGGGCCAATCAGCACCGGGGCTGGGCAGCGTCATCGGTCGCCAGGCAGAGCCGGCCCCGGCAGGGCTCGGTCCCGCACTTGTCCCGCGCAGGGGCAGGGCAGGGCCGGGCCTGGGGTCGGGAGAGCGAGGCCAGACCAGGGACCAGTCCCCTCCCCCCCCGAGCAGGGCCCACAGCAACCGGCCTGGGACCCTCCACCCCTTCCCCGGTGTCTCAACCCTCTGCTGGGGGTGGGGCAGGCCAGGTTGGGGGGGGGGAGGGGGTCTCTGGTTTTTTGGCGGTGAGTTTAGTCCCGGGGAAGGTTCGGGGCTGGCCTCACAGGCAGGAGTTCTGAGCTTCCCCTCCCCCATGGGCCTGAGGCCCCCCCCCCCCCCCAGACCTCACCAGAGTGGGGGGGCTCAGTCTCCATGGCTCAGGCACAGCTCGGCCTCCCAGCTGCTCCCACCATCCATCTCCCTAAGGGGCTTCTCTGGCCCCCCAGTCTCTGAGCCCCTCCCCCTCTCTGCTGCATTCACCCCACACTGGGCAGGGCCATTGGCCCCAGGGCCCAGCTGTGGGGGAGGCCCAGAGACATCAGTGATTGGCCCAGGGTCACCCACAGTCTGTGGCAGGGCCGGGAACGACCCCGGGGCTCCTGGGACCCAGGCCAGCCCCCAACTACTGGGCCAGCTCCTCTCCGACCCCTCCAGTGCCCGGCCCCTCCCGCAGGGGGCAGAGTGAACACTCAGTGCCCCACACAGGGCCCAGGACAGACCCCGGGGAGGGAGTTTGGTCAGTAACAGCTGATCAGAGCTGGTGCCAGCAGAGGGGAAAAGCCCCATGTCCCAGTCCCCACCGCCCCAGCCAGTCAGTCCCCCCTGCCCAGGGCCAGATGGGAACAGCGCCCCCTAGGTGGATGCCATGGATGACGCCCCAAACCCCGTTTATGGCCTGGTCTCCACTTAACACTTGTCCCGGCCGAGCTCTGTGGGTCAGGGGGTGACCGGGTCAGCCATGCCCGCCGTGTGCACACAGCCCTGCTGCAGAACAGGTGTCTGGGTGTGGAGTTAGCGCCGTGTGGGGAGGTGCTGTCCCCACACTGGGGACAAACCCTCCTCCCAGCAGGGCCAGTGCAACCACTAGCTTGAGGGCAGCAAGAAGCCCAGGGGTCACCGTCTGAAGCTCTCCCCACAGCCCCGAGGGCTGAACGCTCCCTTTGTCTCTAAGGACGAGGTTGGGATCATCCCAGATCCACGAGACTCCTGGAGCTGGGGCTTTAGGAAAACACAGGAATTATCCTGACAGTCCTGAGAGCCGGGAGCCCTGAATTTCTCCATCTCCTCTCGGGGAGGCTCCGCGCTGCTGCTCTGCCCGGTAACAGCCTGGTCGGCGCAGGGATTTCTGCCATTGGGCGCAGGACCCTGGGCCGGGCTCCCCTGGCCAATGCCAGGCTCTGCCTCCTCGCCCTGCCCCCCCCCCCCCCCGGGGTGTGACATGTGCCCCCCTGGCCCCCTAGCACTGCCGGCCCCGCGCCCAGCCCAGTGCCCGGGAGAGGAGATGGGCGCAGGACGGGGCGTCCCCATGGCCCAGCTGACCCTGCTCACCCTGCTGGCCCTGCCGGGCACCGGGGCACTAACAGGTACGGGGGGGGGGTGGCTTGACCCCCAGAGTGCCTCACTCCCACACAGGGAGGGGACAATGTGGGGCACGGAGGGATATGGAGGGGGGCTGCAGGGAGGAGGGTCTCACCCCATATTTTGAAGGGATGGGGTGGGAAGGGTGGGGGCTGGCAGGGAGGGGTCAGAGGGCTGATCTGGGCTGGGTGGGGGCTGCAGGGAGGGGAGGGTCTCACATTCATGCCAGTGGAGGAGGGGAGGCTGGCATGGGGGCAGCTGAGGGATCGTGGGAAAGTCACTGTGGTTTGAGTACAACACAGCCCTGCCCTAGGGGTGCAGCCCCTCCCCCACAGGGACACGGGGGGCTGACTCCCCCATGAGGGGGCGCCAGGCACAGAGGGGAGATGGGGGAACGTTCCCCAAAAGCTGCACCAGTTCCAGACCCTGCTGAGCAGTGAGTGCGTCTGTGCAGAGCAGGGAGCCCCTGGCCCTGCTCCCCAGCCTGTCTCCCCAAGGGCTCAGACCCATGGCGGGGGGGGGGGGGTCTGTGGGGCTGGCTCTCTCCTTAGCTAGTGGTGGCGGGTTCCCTGCTTTGCAATCGCTCTGTGAGATCCTGCCGGGTGAGCTGGGATCAGTGAACAGCTCCCTAGGATGTAGGTGCCCAACTCCCTTGGGCCTTGGGAATCCCAGCCTCAGCCCTGAGCCAGACTCCCCCCCGTCCTGAGGTGTCTCTGACCCCCCAGCTCAACTTTAATGTCTCTGGCTGGGGAGTTTCCGGGTCTCCCAGTGACCGGCCCTGGGGGGTGAGTGTTGGGGGCTGGGGACTGAAATCGCCCCGAGAACCAGGACATGGCGACGGTGGGACACGGAACCAGACACAGACACAGACACAGACGGGAGAATGGAGTGTCCGGCAGTCATGACACCAATTTCCCACCACCTCCACCGCTGTGGGCTGGGGCCACGTCCCCCTTCACACACTCATTGGGGACAGGCCCAGCCACGGCTCGGATGGGATTGATGTGAGCAGAGGGGGCACAGTGGGGGGCTATGACGGAGTAGGAATACTGTGTGTGTGTGCCTCAGTTTCCCCTTTGCATTTCTTGAGTGTCTATGTGAAGGAATAGTGTAAGCAAGCAGGCAACGCCCTCCCCTCTCTGCAGGTGTCCATACCTGAAGCTGTAATCTGACCCTAAGTGGGGGAGGGAGGTCACCTGACCTGGCTGAGCCAGGGGGGGAGGAGGGGCTGGAGAAAGGTTTTGAGAGTCTGAAGGTAGCTGGAGTCGGGCAGGGAGGCAGAGGAGCGATCTCGCTCTCTGGCCCCAAGATGGATCCAGCCGAGGGCTCACGCTCACTGTATGGTCTGTGATTAGAAGTCATTGAATAAACCTGTTTTACTGGCTGGCTGAGAGTCACGTTTGACTGTGGATTTGGGGTGCAGAACCCATGGGCTCCCCCAGGACCCCACCCAGGCGGGCTCGCTGGGGGAAGCACACGGAGGGGCAGAAGGTGCTGAATGCTCCGAGGTCAGACCCAGGAAGGTGGAAGTGGGGACCCCTGAAGCTCCTGGCCTGGGAAACAGGCTGTGTGCGGAGAAGGGGCCCTCCACCCGGAGTCCGGTCTGGCTTCCTAGTGAGAAAGTTCTGGATCATCGCCCGGGCGCTCCGTGACAGGGGCGCTGTCCCCTCCCAGGCAGCGCTGACCCCAGTGTCCCAGCACGATACCAGGGTTCTCTGGGCTCCCTGCACCAGCTCTCCCCCCACACTGGGGCGTTCCAGTGCCAGTGTCATGGCCCGGGGGGCTGAGGCACCAGGGGACGAGACCAGAGACCCCATGTCCCGGGGGAGGAGGGTCTGTGGGTGCTGATGGGGACGCCCGTCTCCCCGCAGCGGAACATGTGCGCACCCATGTGGAGTTCTACCAGCGCACGGACCGGTCCCAGCGGGAATCCGGGCAGTTCATGCAGGACTTCGACCAGGACGAGACCTTCCACGTGGACCTGGAGAAGAAGGAGACCGTCTGGCGCCTGCCCGAATTCAGCAAGTTCGCCAGCTTCGACGCGCAGAATGCCCTGGGCAACATGGCCATAGAGAAGCACAACCTGGATATCCTGATCAAGAGATCCAACCACACACGGGCTGAGAACGGTGGGACATTTTCCCTGCCAGGCCCCACTCCCGGGACCCTTCTCTCCCCATGTGACCCCAGTGCGAGTCCCCAACTCAGCCCCCTCCCAGCCCCGGGAGGGCTCTGGGGGGCGAGTCAGCCGGGCCAGGGCTCTGCAGGGCAGGGGGCCCGGGCAGTTCTCACCCACCAGGCTGGGGGCCCAGGGCAGCTCCTTTGCCGAGGGCTGTTCGTGGCCCCTGCCCGACACCAGGCCCTGCCCCTGAGGGATTCTCTCCCCTGCCCCTGAGGGATTCTCTCCCCTGCCCCGATGCCCCATGAGCCGCCAGGGCAGGGAGCTGGGACGGCCCCAGTGACACCCCCACAGTCCTGGGTAGAGACCCTGAGCTGGAGCGTGGGCACCTGGGACTGGCTGGCTCAGGGGGGCAGGGCCTGTCTCCTCTAGGGGGCGCCGGTTCTGATGTGGCCCCAGGGCAGGGACTGGCTGGCTCAGGGGGTCAGGCAATGGGATCTATTAACCCCTGTCTCCCCAGTGCCCCCCGAGGTGACCGTGTTCCCCGAAGACCCCGTGGAGCTGGGCGAACCCAACATCCTGATCTGCTTCGTGGACAAGTTCTCCCCGCCCGCGCTCAGCGTGACGTGGCTGAAGAACGGGCAGGAGGTGACGGGGGGCGTCTACGAGACCGACTTCTACCCCCGCCAGGACAACGCCTTCCGCAAGTTCTCCTACCTGCCCTTCCTCCCCCGCCAGGGCGACTTCTACGACTGCCGGGTGCAGCACGAGGGGCTGGGCGAGACCTTCACCAAGCACTGGGGTGAGACCGGGGACCCCGCTGGGCACAGGGCTGAGAGCCAGGACTCCTGGGTTCTATCCCAGCTCTGGGAGGGGAGTGGGGGCTAGTGGGTTAGAGAGGGGCGGGGAGGTAGATGGGGAGGGGAGGGGGCTGGAAGCCAGGACTCCTGGGTTCTGACCTGGCTCCGGGAGGGAGGGAGGGAGGAAGGGAGGGGCTGGGAACAGCCCCCCTCACCTCATGCCCTGTCCCCCTCCCCCTCTCTCCAGAAGTCCAGGTCCCCACCCCCGTCCCCGAGACCACAGAGACCCTGGTCTGCGCCCTGGGCCTGGCCGTGGGCATCATCGGCATCATCACGGGCACCGTCCTCATCATCAAGGGGATGAAGATGAACGCCGCCCGCAACCCGCGGGGCCCCTTGTGAGTAGCCGCTGCCCGGGGAGGGGGCACCCGCCGCCCCTGGGCCCCTGAGGACACCCAGCACCCCGTGGGGAGACCTCCTCCTGTGTCCCCTCCCCCAGCAAGTCACAGCTCCTGCCCACCCCCAGCTATGAGCCAGGATGGGTATCCCCAGCCTCTGTTTGTCAGAGGGGGGTGATGGACGGCAGGAGAGAGATCACTTGATCACTGTTAGGGTCACTCACTCTGGGCCACCTGTCCCAGGGTCCCCGGGCGATGCTCTGCAACTGCTCCACACAACACCGGGCAGGACTCTGGGGACCCTCCTCTCTCGAAGCCGGCTGTCTGCAGGGTGAGAATCTCACCCGGCCCCCACCTCCCTGGGTCTGACCCCGGAGCATTCGACATCCCCTGCCCCTCCGTGCGCTTCCCCCATTGAGCCCATTGAGGGCGAGGTCCTGGGGAAGTCGGAGGGGCCTGCCCCCCAACTCCGCAGTCAGACATGACTCTCACCCAGCTGGGGAAACAGAGGTTTATTAGCCGACAGGAACATGATCTAAAACAGAGCGTGTAGGTTCAGAGAACAGGACCCCTCAGTCGGGTCCATCTTGGGGGGCAGTGACCCAGACAACCAAGTCTGCACTTGACTCCATGTCCCCAGCCAGCTTCAGACTGACTCCCTCTCCAGCCCCTCCTCCCCTTTTCCTTCGTCTTTTCCCAGGCCAGGAGGTCACCTGACCCCTTCGTTTTCACCTTCCAGCTAACTAACATCTTGCAGAGGGGGGAAGGGCCCAGGCCCGAGACAGGATGTTGACCACTTCCTCACGCTGTCTCTCTGTTCTGCACCAATTCCACACCCTTATCCCTCCACACAGACACTCCAGAAATGCACAGGGGAAACTGAGGCACCTGCACAGCATCCAGAGAGAGCATTAAGAACATTCCCATTGCGTCACACCACTGTCGGCAGACAGGATACTGGGCTGGATGGACCTTTGGTCGGACCCAGTACGGCCGTTCTTATGTTCACCCTCTGGGGATACCCCCCACCTGCTGTGCCCTCCCCTGCCAGAAGCAGACCCTGGGCCCCTCCCAACCCCACCATGTCAAAGGGAGACTCCCTGGGGGTGCTGGGGAGGGGCCCCAATCCCTGCTGGTCTCACGTAGGGGCCCAGGGCTCCTGGTAACTGACCCTCTTTGCCTTTCAGATAAACACGGGAAGGAGCCGGGCCCCCGAATCCCCCAGGTGCCTCCGTGAGACCCACTCGCACCCCCCAGCTCTGCCCCCAGCCTCCCTGCTCCTGTCATGTTGGTGTCAGCTGCTGAACCTGGGCGGGAACCTCCTGGGCCCAGAACCGCACTGAGCCAACCTGCGAGAGTCTCACCGGGGAGCCGGACCCTCGGGCTACCCCCCTTCTCCGCACTCCTGTGCTGGGCTTGGGAGGGGGGCACCTATCCAGGGACAGGGCTGCTGCCCCGTGGGGCAGAGAATGGGGGTCGCTCCTCATCAGGGGGCAGCAGGGCCCACGGGGCTGATCCCAACCCCATGGCCCTCATGGAGAAGGTTTCTCTGGACTCCAGTGGGTGCTGGATCGGGCCCTGAGCCCAGCCCCTATTGGCCAGAGGCTGCTGTCAGTCACCCCAGGTAACGCCCCTCCAGCCATTACCCAGAAGGCTTTGGGGCAGATTTGACCATTCCTGGTCAGTCCCGGTATAGCCCCCCCCCCCCGCCCCCTGTGTGTCCACAGCCCTGCAGCCCCCCCCCCCCCCCCGCCAATCTTGCTCTGCCGCTTGGCTATCAGCAATAAAGTGGGTTTTTGGGACGTTCCTGAGGTTTTTCGGAGGTAAAACGAAGGGGGATTGACGGGGACCAGGTGTGCTGAAGAGTCAGAGAGACGCAGTTTCGGGGGGCGGAGGAGCTACGCTTAACCCCTGAGAGTGTGTGACCAGCGAGGACTGTTGCAGTAAGCGGGGTCCCCTGGGGCACTGCAGAGAGCAGACTCAGTGGCAGAGGAGCTGCAGCTCGACCCCGGGAGAGAGGTGTGGAGAAGGGCTGGCACACAAGGGGGTTTCTCCTGGAAACTGTGGGAAGCTGAGAGCACAGGCCTGCGAGTGGCCGTCAGGAAGATGGACGCCAAGTGCCTCAAGAGTGACCTGGTGCAGCTGTGCCGGCAGAGGGGGCTGCCCATTTCAAAGCTCACCAAGGAGCAGCTGATTGCACAACTGGAGGAGAGGGATCGTGCGAATGCCCCGAGCCCGGCCTCTGAGGGGAGCCGCCCGGCAGACACAGCGCCAGCCCCAGTGCCTGCCCGGGCCGGGAGGGGACAGACTGCTGCCGAGGACGTCCCAAGGCCCCTCTCACCTATGACTAGGGGAGGGGTTGGGGGAAGCCCAGCAAATACCGAGGGCACCCGGACTCCGGCAGCCAGCAGGGGACCCTCCCAGCAGGGGTCCCCATCCCTGGAGCTGAGGCACCGTGAATGGGACCTAAAATTGAGAGAAATCACGTTGAAAGAGCAAGAGTTGGCAGAGCGCCGACGGCAATGCCAGTTTGAGCTGGAGGAGAAAGAGAAGCAACGCCAGCATGAGCTGGAGCTGGCCAGGCTGAGGAGCAGCGGGGCCCCGGCTGCGGTGAGTGAGGGGGGCCCCAAGGCTGCACGGAGCTTGGATAAGGGCATCCTGGCCCGGCGTAAGGAGGGGGAGGACATGGATAGCTTCCTGACAGCCTTTGAGAACGCCTGTGGAATGCACCAGATTGCCCCTGAAAACCGGCTCCAGTTCCTCACCCCCTTACTGGACCCCAAATCCGTGGAGGCGTACAGCCGAATGACCAAGGCGGAGGCAGAGGACTATGAACTGTTCAAAAAGGCCCTGCTCCGCGAGTTCGGGCTGACTCCCGAGATGTACCGGAAAAGGTTCCGGAGTCAGCGGAAAACCCCTGAGATCACCTACCTACAACTGGCCAACCAGATGCAGGGATATGCCCGCAAGTGGACGGCGGGGGCCGGAACGGTGGAGGACCTGCTCAACCTATTCATACTGGAGCATCTGTACGACCAGTGCCCCTCCGACCTGAGGCTGTGGTTGATGGACAAAAAGCCAGAGAACCCGCAGCACGCAGGGCAGTTGGCCGATGAGTTTGTGAACAGTCGGTCAGGGGGGAGAAGGGTGTCACGGAGTGTGAGGGAGTCCGGTCCCTGCAGCCCCGCTTCCTGGGATTCACAGTGACTCTCAGCCAGCCAGTAGATTAGAAGGTTTGTTGAGATGACAGGAACACAATCCAACTCAGAGCTTCCTAGTCTAGACAGGACCCCTCAGTCAGGCCCTTTTGGGGAGGGTGGGGGCAGGGAGATAAGACCCCGGATTAGGGCTACCTCCTCTTCCCCAGCCAGCTTCCAACCCCCTCCACCGAAACTGCCTCTTTCTCCCTCCCCCCCCGGCCACTCCCCAGCCTTTGTTCACATCCACACAGGCAGAGAGACTCACCTCCCCGGACTTGAGTCGGGTTACAGCCCAGAGTTACGTCCCTGAATCCCCCCTGCTGTCACGCAGGGAAGAGTACAAGAGGAGTCGGCACACGACGAGACCGAGTGAGAGTCACCCTGGGACCGCCCAGCGGGGAAATACGGAGAACCCCCTGTGACGGTGCTGTTCCTGGTGGGACCAACTGAGAGTGCCAGATCAGGACGGGGAGTCCTGGGGGATCCGGAGGCAGCTGGTGGTCCCCCAGAAGTATCGCCCCAAGTTATTGTACCTGGCCCATGACATCCCTCTCGCAGGGCACCAGGGAATCCGGCGCACCGGGCAGAGGCTGCTACAGAACTTTTACTGGCCTGGGGCCTTTAGGGCTGTCCGCCAGTACTGCCGATCCTGTGACCCCTGCCAGCGGGTGGGGAAGGCCCGGGACAAGGGGAGAGCAGCTTTGAGACCTTTGCCCATCATAGAGGAGCCATTTCAGAAGGTGGCTATGGACATAGTGGGGCCTTTCAGCAAGATGACCCGCTCGGGGAAGAAATACATCCTGGTGGTGGTGGATTTCGCCACCCGCTACCCCGAGGCAGTGCCCTTATCCTCCATTGAAGCAGACACTGTGGCAGACGCGCTGCTGACCATTTTCAGCCGAGTGGGGTTCCCCAAGGAAGTCTTGACCGACCAAGGGTCCAACTTCATGTCGGCCCTACACCAGAGTTTGTGGGAGAAAAGTGGGGTCCGACACAGCTGGGCCTCAGTGTATCACTGGTGGAGAGGTTCAATGGGACATTAAAGATGAGGCTGAAAACCTTTATGAACCAGCACCCACAGGACTGGGACAAGTACTTACCTCACCTGCTGTTCGCGTACAGGGAGGTGCCTCAGGCCCACTGCCCGAGGCCCAGGGGAGACCAGGACAGCCTGGGGGGGGGGGGTGAGATATGACCCGTGTCAGGCCACTCACCTCCCCCTCGAAGATGCACAGCGGGGGAGGTTACACCCCCTACGGTACCCAGACCACCGAGGGATCCTCCAGGTACCCGGGCACTGGGAGAGGCCTGGCTCCCCGCAGGGCATCATCTACCCTAGAGCCTTTCCGGCCACCAGGGAGCTAATGGCCTGACTGGTTCCTCCCCCGCCTAGGGACTGGCAGCCCTGCTGGGGAACCGTCTCAGACAGCGGGGTCAAGGGGGAAGCTCGTGTCAGGTCCCCTCGGTGGTCCCCAGCCTGTCCCGGGTCTCCATCCCCGGTCAGGTCTCCGGCATCGAGCTGCCTTCCCCAGCAGGCCGGTGCCGGTCGCCCGATCCCCAGAGATCTGACGTCATTCTCCGGCTGCGCGGCACCATCCCCCCTCCAGCCCCGGCACCAGTCACTGAGCCCCCCAGCCGGTACCGGACCTGGCTCCCTGGCCTCCCGTCCTAGCAGCTGTTACCTGCCCGCCCTGAGTCCTGCAAGACGGTGAGCTCCTGCGGTGCAAGGCTGGGAGCAGGCGGCTGGTGCCTTTCTCCAGGTGACTCAGGAGAGGCTCTGGGAGCGTTCGCGCCCAGCTGGGTTTGGGGCTCCACATGGGGTTGTGCCAAGTGATCCCAGCACCCGGAGGGGTTCGCTGCTGGTCAGTAGCCAGGCTGGAGAGAGAGAGAGAGAGAGAGAGAGAGAGAGGCAGAGCAGTCCCACCGTCCCAGGCTGCACCCAGGGGGGGGCGGGGGGATCCCGTCACACCTCCCTTGTGAGAGGAGACTCAAAGACCCAGGCTTGTTTACCCTGAGCAGACAGGCGGAGGGGGGGGGGGACCTGGTCACTCTCTATAAATACAGCAGAGGGGTAAATACCAGGCGACAGAGGAGTTATGTAAGCTAAGACCAGTGTGGACACAAGAACAGACGGATACAAACTGGCCGTCAACTGGTCCAGGTTTGGAATCAGGTGAAGGTTTCTACCCATGGGGGGGGGGGGAACGTTCTGGGGCAGCTGCCCAAGGGGAGCAGTGGGGAGAAAACAGCGAACTGGCTCCAGGACTGAGCGTGGGGAGTGTGGGGAGGGGACGAGATGATGGGACGCCGACGGGGGCCCGTGGCCCATCAGCGACTGCCTGTAGCAAAACTCCCCCGCGGCCGGGGATGGGGCACTCGCTGGGGAGGGCTCGGAGTGACTGCCGGGAATCGTCTCCCCGGGGTCTGGCTGGCGGGTCTCATCCACATATTTGGGATCAGGAAGGAATTTTCCCCTGGGTCAGACCGGCAGATTTTTGCCTTGGCCTGCAGCATGGGGCGGGGTGTGACGGAGCAGGAACGCTCTTAATGGTTCCTCTGACTCTTGTGGGAAGGTGGCCGGACCTGAAGCTGTAACTTGACCCTGGGGTCAGGTGGGGGGGGGGAGGGAGATCACCTGACCTGGCCCAGGAAAGAGACAAAGGAATGCAAGGGAGGGGCTGGAGGGTGAGTTTCAGGCGGGATCTGGCTGGGAAGAGGCAGAGAGCTCCAGGCAGGCTGCCTGGGTCTCTGGCCCCCAAAATGGACCCAGGGGAGGGGTCGCGTTCGCTCTACCTAGATCATGTTCCTGTCGTCTAATAAACCTCTGTTTTACTGGCTGGCTGAGAGTCACGTTTGACTGTGGATTTGGGGTGCAGAACCCATGGGCTCCCCCAGGACCCCGCCCAGGCGGGCTTGCTGGGGGAAGCACACGGAGGGGCAGAAGGTGCTGAATGCTCCGAGGTCAGACCCAGGAAGGTGGAAGTGGGGACCCCTGAAGCTCCTGGCCTGGGAAACAGGCTGTGTACGGAGAGGAAGCTTCCCCCAGAGTCCTATCTGGCTTCATAGGGAGCAAGTTCCAGACCCTCGCCCGGGTGCTCCGTGACAAGTCAGGTGACCTCCCTTCTCCCCCTGGAGTCAACTTGCAGCTCCAGGTATGGCCACCTTCACACACTACCCAGAGGACACATTAAGAGTATTTTTACTCCGTCACAGTTCTCCCCTCCTCGAGAACGAACTGAGCAGGGTCACTTTAGCCAGTTACCTGGGGAAGTTCGACCCCATCAACAGTTACATGGTGCCCCATTATTTCTCCCACTCCTTGGCGGGAGTCACACCAGGCCCTGGATGAGAGTCTCCTTCAGTGCACAAAGCGCCCTCTGGCACCCTTGTTCCCAGACCCCCTTGTCTGGCTCACTCCTCTTCCCGAGCTCACCAGACTCCTCATAGGAAATGGGAAGGGGGGGGAGGGGGATATTTTTGCTGTTTTTAAAATGAAAGAGGCTGCTAGTCTCTTGTTCTTTAAATTACGATGAAGAACAAGTTCCTCCCCCCGTGACCCCCCAGAGCTGGGTATAGAACCCAGGAGTCCTGGCTCCCACTGCCCCTGTCCCCAGGCCCCCTCCCTCCCGTCACCAGCCCAACCTGCCCAGCTGCTCCTCAACCTGCCCCAGCGCAGCCTGGCCGGAATCTGCCGGAGACCGATGACGCTGCCGGAGCCGCGCGCTGATTGGCCGGGCTGGGGGTTACTTGAGTTCAAGATGAAGTGGAAGCGTCTGGGGAAAGCCCCGAGGGGCGCTGGGCGGGGTGGGGGTGGGGGGATGGGAAGAGAGGTGGGGACGCTGGATGGGGTGGGGGTGGGGGAGGGATAAAAGGCTCTGGGGAGCTCGTCCCTACCTCTAGCAGGAGCTGGTCTAGTCAAATAGGTCCTAGGTTTCCATATTTCAACATTAAAAAAAGAGGTCACTCCGTGGGGTGGGGGTGGGGCGCACGGGCAGGGGGGTACCGCCCCAAACAGCCTGGCCCCGCCCCATCTGCTCCCTCCCACTTCCTGTCCCCATCAGAACCCCCAACCCATCCAACCCCCCTGCTCCTTGTCCCCTGAGCGCCCCCTCCTGAGATACCCCCACCCTAACTGCCCCCTCGGAGTCAGGACCCCACCCCCAACCACCCCACTCCCTGAAACAAAGACATTATTTTAACTGAATCAGTCACAAAGGTTGAGTGTGTTCATAACAATGCTCATTGCTTTTAGAAACAGGGAACTCTAATTGACTTTGTGTGAGCTCCATGACAATAGACCTGTTTATGAAATGTCACCAACCTTAAAAAAATGTTTCCGAAGATTTTAGACACTGCAAAGGATTTTATATCTTACTAAGGTACGGATTTTGCTGGAGGTTCTCTTAAAATTAGTTCATCAGATAGTCAGATGTAAAGGAAACGCTCTTTGTCCAGCTGTCTGGAAGAAGAAAGGGATGGACAGAAAGGACAGGAAGACTTTGGAAGCAAGTTTTTTTTAGCTATAGTAATTAAAATGGGTATTTTAGATAAGGGTGAGCTTTTGAAAGACTTATTTAAAAACTATATGGTTGAAGATTCACGCATTTAAGACTAAATATGACTGCATCTAAAAATCTATGCAAGGATTTTGTAGAGATGTGATTTTATAATCGTCACCAACCCACTAATTCAATATTTTAAAGCAAATTTTAAACTAAGGTCCTGTAGACTGACATGTTCTGAGTAAATATGACAGTCATGCCCAACTGTTTTTGTCAGTAAATTCAGAAACTGACAGTATATAACTTGGGGTTGGCAAATGCCTGTTAAATGGCTTCATTACCACTTGAATGGCTCTTTAACAGTTTCAATGTTGTGTTAATAGGTCTGGCAAGCTGGAGACTTTTTCACTTTTAACTATTAGATCCCCAGACTCACCAGGCTGCAGCAGGAAGGGTCAGAACAGGGATAGGACACTCAGGCCGTGGACACGAATGGCTGCAGAAGGCTGGGGCGATGAAAGCGGCTCTACAGCTGCGTTGATTGTGGGTGGGCGGGAGAATAAAATCCTGGACATTAGCAGCTATTTAAAAAGTCCTCCCAGGACAGCCACTTAAACCCCAAATCCCGGCCATGACCAGGAAAAAACGGACTCGTGGTAACCCTAAGTCAGAGCTCTGACCTCCCCTCCCCCACCCTGTCTTTCTGAACTCCTGGGACCCAACTGGCTACAGCCCAGGGCAAAGCTCTGGTTGGGGCAGACATCTGCAGTCCTGGGTCCTGCTCTGGGTCGCGGCTTCCCAAGGCAGCCTCCATGCTGCCCAGTTGCCTTCTTGGCATTGGCTGTATTTTACACTCAGAACCTGCCTCAGCCGGTTCCTTTGAGACTCTTGGGTGTAAATGATCCGGGACTGGTGATGTGAGAGAGTCTGATTGTAGTGGACGCTGCCTCACCTCCTCCTTTGTTAGAGGTGAATGTTCTGGTCCATCCACAGCAGCACGAAGGACAGACCCAGCCTCCTGCCTCATCCCAAACACAGACAGGACTAGCTAAGGGACATTCACTAGTTACAATTTCGCCATCTGCACCCAGCACTGGACCTGACCTAGGGCTAGGTTTGTTCCTGACATGGTTTAAAGCTGTATTCCCATTGTCCTTCACACAATTGGCCATTGGATCCTTTAGTTTCCCTTATCAGTTGCCCACATTTTTACTTACAATTTATATTCTTTGCCATTTTCTTCCTGTTTCCCACCCTCTGGACTGACTGGGTGTTGGTCTCCATCCAGCTCGGGGTTTGCATGTTCCAACCAGTCACGCAGCGTTCTTAAAAAGTCTTTTTAATCCAAAGCATGAACCCTGCCGGTGTCTGTCTGTGAGTCGACTCCTGCCCCCCTGTAGGACTCAATGGGGCTCCCCTGACGCACGGTTGGCTGGTGCAGATCCAGTCTCCGGGTCGTGGCTGGGTTTGAAGAGCGACGTGCCCCCACCAGATCGGCTGTTGCAGTGGTGAGCCCCCCCCCCCGGGTGAAAATGTGACCCTGGTTTCTAGTCTGAGGTCACCTCACGTCAGCTCCCAGACACTGGTTCCCGCTCTGCTTTGCCTGGGGGACTGACGAGCCCCCTGCTCCCAGCAATCAGCTCCCCAGGTTGGTATTTTACAGACGGGATCAGGTCACCCCTGGGTCTTGCACGGACCAGGGTCCTTCCCTCATTCACTCCCAGGCAGCGTCTCCAGCTCTTGGGGCACCTTCATGGGT
The DNA here is from genome assembly GCA_032164245.1 of Sternotherus odoratus. Lineage (NCBI taxonomy): Eukaryota > Metazoa > Chordata > Testudines > Kinosternidae > Sternotherus > Sternotherus odoratus. The sequence continues at coordinate 669,617 of JAVMKO010000012.1, forward strand.
CCCCTCTGAACCCCGCTAATGTTTCAGCCTTTCCACAGGGCCAGCACCAGGCTGGACCCAGAACCAGTGACGATCTCACAGGTGACACCATCTCCCGGCGCCTGCCCCATCTCCCTGTTCCTACAGCCCCGGGTCACATCTGCCCCCTAAGCCACAGCCTGGCAGCGGGAGCTCACGTTCAGTTGGGTTCTGCCCTGACCCCCAAGTCCAGTTCGGAGTCTCTTCGTCCCACGTTAGAGCCCCCCCCGACCCCATCACGTGGGACCCACGTCCTCGGTTCCTGGCTGTCAGCCCTGCCCATGGCTGTGCGAAAACACTTCCCCGCGTGTAACTGACCCATTCACCTCATTCCCCACCAAGTCTCAGTCTCCGTGTCCCCACAGACGTGCCCCGGAGGGGGGGGGGGGGTTTACATCGTCTCTCGGCTCACCGAGCTACTGACACGCCCTGGGCCCAGGGCCAGGCCACACTCAACTGGACACAGCCCCTCCCTCCCCCCCCCCCCCCCCGGGCCAGGCCAGACCCCACTGGACACAGCCCCTCCCTCCCAGATGTGCACCCGGCTCCCCCCCCCCCCCGGGCCCGGTCCTGCCAGACCCCCTGCCAGACCGCACTGGACACAGCCCCCCCCCTCCATCCCACACCCAGCCCCCCAGGGTCTCCCCAGCCCTCAGGAGCCCAGGGCCGGGGTCTGGAGCTGCCTAAAGGCAACTGGGAACATTCCCACCCGCGACAGCTGGACAGCACCAGCCAATGGGAACGTGCAGGAGGCGGGTCCAAGGCTCTAGCGGCCGATGGGAGAGCTTGGTCGGTTGGTGGGGTTATTGGCAGGTTGGAGCAGCCAATCGCTGCTGGTGGGAGCCAGGGGTGGGCGGGGTCTCCCAGAATGTGCCAGGGGAGGGGTGTGAGGAAGCTGGGCTGGGGTCTCGATGCCATGATCGGTGGGGGTGGGGATCTCCCCTTTGCGTCCCAGTGACCCAACCCTGGGTGGGGGTGTCACCGCAGCCCCCAGACAGGCCAGAGTCCCTCTGCAGCCGCTCGCCCTGCGGGGTTCAGTCCGGGGGAGCCTGGCCCATGAGCCCTGCCCAGCTCCTGGGCTCCCGGGCATGGGATGAGCTCAAAGTGCCCCATGGACCAGCCCTGAGCCCCCACCCCCACGGGAGAATGGACCCATTTCACACAAGGGGAAACTGAGGCATGTGAAGGTGATTTACCCAAGGGCATGCACTGAGTCAGTGTCAGCAATGAGAATAGAACCCAGGAGTCCTGGCTCCCAGCCCCCTGCTCTAACACACCAGCCCCCATTCCCCTCCCAGAGCCGGGATAGGACCCAGGAGTCCTGACACACAACTCCCTGCTCTAACCCACCAGCCCCCAATCCCCTCCCAGAGCCGGGAGAGAATCCAGGAGTCCTGACACACAACTCCCTGCTCTAACTCACCAGCCCCCATTCCCCTCCCAAAGCCGGGATAGAAACCAGGAGTCCTGACACACAAGTCCCTGCTCTAACCCACCAGCCCCCATTCCCCTCCCAGAGCCGGGATAGAACCCAGGAGTCCTGGCTCCCAGCCCCCTGCTCTAACCCACCAGCCCCCACTCCGCTCCCAGAGCTGGGATAGAACCCAGGAGTCCTGGCTCCTTCCTTAGCCCTCATACCAAGCTCCCGCTTTAACCCGGTGCCCCTGGACAGACAGCAGCTGAGCTGGGGATACACAGGCTGCCACAGGCACGGCCCAGACTGACCAAATCTTAAATAAAGATCAAAACCTCAGAAACATCCCAAAACCCACTTTATTGCTGTTCGCAAAGCTGCAGAGTGAGATCGGGGGGGGGGGGGGGGGCTGTGGAGACACAGGGGGTTGTTGGGGGCTGTGAAGGGACTGGGCCCTTCCCACACAGACCCCACACTGGGCAGTGGGCTCAGCAGGGCTGAACCCCAGGGAAGCCGCACACGGTACCATGGGGCCTTCAGCCAGGCCCTGGGCTGGGACTGCCCAGAGTGGAGGCCGTAGCAGCCCAAGGGTCCAGCTCCCCGGTGAGTCTCTAGCGCGGTGGCTCGGTGCAGTTATGGGGCCAGGGGGCTCCGGCCCAGGTACAACAGCTGGCACCGATGGATGCGGAGCAGGGACGCTGGGGTGGTGTGAGCAGGACTCACGAAGGCACCTGGGGGATTCGGGGGCCCGGATCCTCCCAGCATTTACCTGAAAGACAAAGAGGGTGAGCTACCAGGAGCCCTGGGTCCCAATGTGGGGCTGGCAGGGATCAGGGCCCCTCCCCAGCACCCCCAGGGAGTCTCCCACTGACGTGGGGGGGCTCAGGGGCTGTGGCTCACTGGGGGGGCACAGCAGGTGGGGGGGGGTCTCCCCAGTGGGTGCTGGGTATCCTCAGGGGCTCTGGCTGCGGCGGGTGCCCCCCCCCAGGAAGCAGCTACTCACAAGGGGCCCCGCGGGTTGCGGGCGGCGTTCATCTTCATCCCCTTGATGATGAGGACGGTGCCCGCGATTATGCCGATGATGCCCACGGCCAGGCCCAGGGCGCAGACCAGGGTCTCTGTGGTCTCGGGGACGGGGGTGGGGACCTGGGCTTCTGGAGAGAGGGGGACAGGGTGTGGGGTGAGGGGGGCTGTTCCCAGCCCCTCCCTTCCTTCCTTCCTTCCTTCCTCCCTCCCAGAGCATGGAGAGAACCCAGGAGTCCTGGCTTCCAGCCCCCTCCCATCCCCATCTCCCTCCCCGCCTCACTCTGATCCACTAGCCCCCACTCCCCTCCCGGAGCTGGGGAGAGAACCCAGGAGTCCTGGCTCCCAGCCCCCCCTGCTCTAACCCCCCAGCCCCCACTCCCCTCCCGGAGCTGGGGAGAGAACCCAGGAGTCCTGGCTCCCAGCCCCTTCTGCTCTAACCCACCAGCCCCCACTCCCCTCCCAGAGCTGGGGATTGAACCCAGGAGTCCTGGCCCCCAGCCCTTTGCCCAGCGGGATCCCCGGTCTCACCCCAGTGCTTGGTGAAGGTCTCGCCCAGCCCCTCGTGCTCCACCCGGCAGTCGTAGAAGTCGTCCTGGCGGGGGAGGAAGGGCAGGTAGGAGAACTTGCGGAAGGAGTCGTCCTGGCGGGGGTAGAAGTCGGTCTCGTAGACGCCCCCCATCACCTCCTGCCCGTTCTTCAGCCACGTCACGCTGAGCGCGGGCGGGGAGAACTTGTCCACGAAGCAGATCAGGACGTTGGGTTCGCCCAGCTCCACGGGGCGTTTGGAGAACACGGTCACCTCGGGGGGCACTGGGGAGACAGGGGTTAACAGATCCCATTGCCTGACCCCATAGCCAGCCAGTCCCTGGTGCTCACACTTCAGCTCAGGGTCTCTCCCCAGGACTGGGAGGGTGGGGGGGGTGTCACTGAGGCCGTCCCAGCTCCCTGCCCTGAGGGCTCATGGGGCAGGGGAGAGAATCCCTCAGGAGCAGGGCCTGGCGCTGGGCAGGGGCCAGGAACAGCTCCCGGCAAAGGAGCTGCCCTGGGCCCCCAGCCTGGAGGGTGAGAACTGCCCAGGCCCCCTGCCCTGCAGAGCCCTGGCCTGGCTGACTGGCCCCCTGGAGCCCTCCCGGGGCTGGGAGGGGGCTGAGTGGGGACTCGCACTGGGGACACATGGGGAGGGAAGGGTCCCGGGAGTGGGGCCTGGCAGGGAAAATGTCCCACCGTTCTCAGCCCGTGTGTTGTTGAATTTCTTGATCAGAGCCTCCAGGTTCTGCCTGTCCAAGGCGATGTTGCCCAGGGCGCCCTGTGCCTCGAAACTGGCGAACTTGCTGAAGTCGGGCAGGCGCCAGACGGTCTCCATCTTCACCAGATCCACGTAGAACATCTCGTCCTGGTCGAACTCTGCCATGAACTGCCCGCCCTCCTGCTGGGGCGGGTCCGTGCGCTGGTAGAACTCCGCCTGGGACAGCACGTTCTCCACTGCAGGGAGACGGGCGTCCCCATCAGCACCCAGAGACCCCCCTCCCCCGGGATACGGGGTCTCTGGTCTCGTCCCCTGGTGCCACAGCCCCCCGGCCCTGACACTGGCACTGGGATGCCCCAGTGTGGGGGGAGAGCGGGTGCAGGGAGCCCAGGGACCCCTGGTGTTGTGTTGGGACAATGGGGTTAGTGCTGCCTGGGGGGGACAGCACCCTGCACTGTGCCCCCCCCACTCACATCAATCCCCTCCCAGCCGTGGCTGGGCCTGTCCCCACTGAGCATGTGAAGGGGGATGTGGCCCCAGCCCACAGTGGTACTGGGGGGGCAGGGCCAGCGACAGGGGGGTACTACGGATACAGCTGTACCGGGCCCCGGACTTTAGGGGGGCCCCCTTAAGTCTGCGGCCCAGTACACAGCACTACCCATAGTCGTCCCCCCTTGTCGCCGGGCCTGGAGAGCGGGGAAGGGGCGGGGAGGCGGCGCGGCTCCCCCCGGAGCAGTGGAGTGCGTGTGTTGCCGGCAGGAGCAGTGAGCCCGGCCAGCGGCACCGGCGCACCACCGCCTGCAAAGAGGGCGGGGGCAGGGAGGCTCCACAACACGGTAGGGCTTCCCCCGCCGGGTCCCGGGGAGAAAGGGCGCGGGGGCGGAAGCAGCAAGGGCGGCTCGCGCCGCTCCCGGGCTTGCGCTGCCGCCAGCCGCTGTCAGCTGGGGGGGGGGGGGGGAGTGCCGGCTGGGCTGGGGGGGCCCCAAACGATCAGAGTAGGGGGCCCCAAAATTTCTGTCGCCGGCCCTGTGGGCGGGGGGGGGGGGGAGTTGGATGTCATCACTGGAGGACATTTCATTTTCCCGTCTGTGCCTAGGGCTTGTTCTGTGTCCAGCCATCACCATGACTTGGTTCTCGGGGTGATTTCAATCCCAGGCCCCCAACACTCACCCCCCAGGGCCGGTCACTGGGAGACCCGGGAACTCCCAGGCCAGAGACATTAAAGCTGCGCTAGGGGGTCAGACACATGCTGGGAGGGGGAGGAGTCTGGTTCAGGGCTGAGGCTGGGATTCCCCAGGGCCCAAGGGAGTTGGGCACCTACATCCTAGGGAGTCGTTCGCTAACCCCAGCTCACTCAGCAGGATCTCCCTGAGCAACTGCAAAGCAGGGAACCTGCCACCACTAGCTGAGGGGAGAGTCGGCCCCACGGAGCCCCCCACCATGGGTCTGAGCCCTGGGGAGACAGGGGATAACGGGGACAGGAGCTCCCTGCTCTGCCCAGACGCACTCACTGCTCAGCAGGGTCTGGGCCTGGCGCGGCTCTTTGGGGAACGTTCCCCCATCTCCACTGTGCCTGCCCCCCCCCGGGAGGGGTCAGCCCCTGGGTCCCTGTGGGGCAGGGGCTGCACCCCTAGGGCAGGGCCGTGTTGTACCCAAACCAAAGTGACTTCCCCACCATCCCTCTGCAGCCCCCGCACCAGACTCCCCTTCCCTCCCTGCAGCCCCCACCCAGCCCAGCCCTCCACAATATGGGGTGAGACCCTCCTCCCTACAGCCCCCATCCCGTGGAGATGAGCCCCCCCATACCCTTCCCTGCCCTGTCATCCCCCCATTGTCCCCTCCCTGTGGGTGGGAGCTAAGCGCTATGGGGGTGAAGCCCCCCCCCCCGGTACCTGTCAGTGCCCCGGCGCCCGGCAGGGCCAGCAGGGTGAGCAGGGTCAGCTGGGCCATGGGGACGCCCCGTCCTGCGCCCATCTCCTCTCCCGGGCACTGGGCTGGGCGCGGGGCTGGCAGTGCTAGGGGGGCCGGGGGGGCACATGTCACACCCCGGGGGGGGGGCAGGGCTGGGGGCAGCACCTGGCATTGGCCAGGGTTAGCCCGGCCCAGGGCCCTGTGCCCAATGGCAGAAATCCCTGCGCCGACCAGGCTGTTACCGGGCAGAGCAGCAGCGCGGAGCCTCCCCGAGAGGAGAGGGAGAAATTCAGGGCTCCCGGCTCTCAGGATTGTGTGAGGATAATTCTTGTGTTTTGCTAAAGCCCCAGCTCCAGGAGTCACATGAGTCTGGGATGATCCCAGCCTCGTTCTTAGAGACAAAGGGAGTGTCCGGCCCTTGGGGCTGTGAGGAGAGCGTCAGATGGTGACCCCCCGGCACCTCGACGGCTCAAAGAGCAGAAGGGAAATAAACCCACAGCTGGTATCGGTGCATCATCACAGGAGATTTGCACATTTGGGGTTGACAACACTGCAAACTCCGGGCCAGACGCCTGCTCCCGGAGTTGGGCTGCATGGCGGGGCCCAGAGTGGGGCGGCTCTGTCCAGCAATCCAGTGTGGACGTGGCGCTGCTGGGAAGGGGTTGTCCCTGGTGTGGATGTAGGGGGATCAGATGTCCCAATTTTATAGGGACAGTCCCGATTTTTGGGTCTTTTTCTTAGATAGGCTCCTATTACCCCTCACCCCCTGGACCAGTTTTTCACACTTGCTGCCTGGTTGGTCATCGTATGTGGATGCGGCGCCACCCGGGGGGAAAGGGGGGGATTGTGCCCAGTGTGGAGAGAGCACCCGAGGCTCCCCACAAGGTGCTCACGCCACCCCCAGACACCCTGTTCTTCAGCAGGGCTGGGTGCACACGGGGGACTTGGCCAGCCAAGCTCTGCACTGGGGGGGGGGGTCTCACACCCCCTGACCCACAGAGATCTGCCGGGACAAGTATTAAGTGTAGACCAGGCCACAAACAGGGTTTCAGGCATCATCCATGGCATAACGAGAGATGGGACCATCACCCTCTCTAGAAGGCACTGTTCCCATTGGGTCATAAGAACATAAGAACGGCCATACTGGGTCGGACCAAAGGTCCATCTAGCCCAGCATCCTGTCTACCGACAGTGGCCAATGCCAGGTGCCCCGGAGTGAGTGAACCTAACAGGTAATGATCACGTGATCTCTCTCCTGCCATCCATCACCCCCCTCTGACAGACAGAGGCTAGGGACACCATTCATTACCCAAGAATGGGGACTGACTGGGTGGGGACTGGGACATGGGGCCTTTCCCCTCTGCTGGCACCAGCTTTGATCAGCTGTTAGTGACCAAACCTCCTCCCCCGGGGTCTGTCCTGAGCCCTGTGTGGGGCACGTTGGTCCCTGTCCCCTGACCAAACCTGCTCCCCTATGGCACCTGTCACAGAGCGCCCGGGCGATGGTCTGGAACCGCTCCCTAGGGAGCCAGACCGGACTCCGGGTGAAGGGCCCCTTCTCCGTACACAGCCTGTTTCCCAGGCCAGGAGCTTCAGGGGTCCCCACTTCCACCTTCCTGGGTCTGACCTCAGCGCATTCAGCACCTTCTGCCCCTCCGTGTGCTTCCCCCAGCAAGCCCGCCTGGGCGGGGTCCTGGGGGAGCCCATGGGTTCCGCACCCCAAATCCACAGTCAGACGTGACTCTCAGCCAGCCAGTAAAACAGGTTTATTCGATGACTTCTATCTGGTCTAACACAGACCATACAGCAAGCGTGAGCCCTCAGCTGGATCCATCTTGGGGCCAGAGAGCGAAATAGCTCCTCTCCCCTTGCTTGCCTGGCTCCAGCCAAAAACCAGACTGCTTCCCCCAAACCCCCTCCAGCCCCTCCCTGCTCTCCTTTGTCCCTTTCCCGGGCTGGAGGTATCACCTGACCTCTCTCCAACACCTGGGGTCAGATTACAGCATCTGGGATGCCTCCTTCAGGGGGAGGGGTCGCCTCCTTGCTTCCAGTGTCAACCCCTATTCCTTAAGAACTGCATAGGGGAAACTGAGGCACACACAGTATTCCTACTTCGTCACAGCACCAATTCCCCCTCCCCCCCAACCCCAGCTAACACGTTAGGTGTTCACACTGTACCCAGCAGGAGGGGCCGGGCGTTAGAAGGGCCGGAGCGGGGCTGACACAGCAGTTGGGAGCTGGCCTGAGATCCAGGAGCCCGGGGTCATTCCCAGCCCTGCCAGACTGTTGGGCTGCATGGCGGGGCCCAGAGTGGGGCGGCTCTGTCCAGCAATCCAGTGTGGACGTGGCGCTGCTGGGAAGGGGTTGTCCCTGGTGTGTACTTTATTTGTACTTTGTGGTAGATTCAACTGTATCACTTCTAACTGCAATTGTCACTGACTTCTCCGACTCCGAGCCTCCCTCCCCAGCTGGGCCACAGGGACCAGGGTGAATGCAGCAGAGAGGGGGAGGGGCTCAGAGACTGGGGGGACAGAGATGCCCCTTAGGGAGATTGATGGTGGGTGCAGCTGGGAGGCCGAGCTGTGCCTGACCCATGGAGATTGAGCCCCCCACTCTGGTGGGGTGTCACGGAGCGCCCGGGCGATGGTCTGAACCGCTCCCTAGGAAGCCAGACCGGACTCCGGGTGAAGGGCCCCTTCTCCGTACACAGCCTGTGTCCCAGGCCAGGAGCTTCAGGGGTCCCCACTTCCACCTTCCTGGGTCTGACCTCGGAGCATTCAGCACCTTCCGCCCCTCCGTGTGCTTCCCCCAGCAAGCCCGCCTGGGCGGGGTCCTGGGGGAGCCCATGGGTTCTGCACCCCCAAATCCACAGTCAGACGTGACTCTCAGCCAGCCAGCAGAATAGACGGTTTATTTGAGATGTCAGGAACCATCCAACTCACAGCTTCTCAGTCTCAACAGGGCCCATCCAGTCAGGCCTTTCTGGGGTGCCAGGAGAATGAGACCCAGATTCTGGGCTCCTGCTTCTTCCCCAGGTTTATTCGATGACTTCCATCTGGTCTAACACAGACCATGCAGCCAGCGAGCGTGAGCCCTCCGCTGGATCCATCTTGGGCCAGAGAGTGAAAAAGCTTCTCTCCCCTTCCCAGCTAGACCCAGACTGACTCAACCCCCTCTAGCCCCTCCCTGCTCTCCTTTGTTCCTTTCCCGGGCAGGGAGGCATCACCTGACCTCCCTCCAACAGGTTCAGCTGACCTCCCTCCCCCACTTGGGGTCAGGTTACAGCTTCACCTTGGCTTTGTTTTGCCTTAGCTACACATTCCTTTCCTTCCACATAGACGCCCAAGAAATGCATAGGGGAAACTGAGGCACACACACACAGTACTCCCACTTCGTCACATGGGGTCCCTGGGGAGGCAGGGCTCCATGGAGGTGGGGGAGAGGGAAGCTCAGAACTTCTGCCTGTGGGGCCAGCCCCAAACCTTCCCCTGGGACTAAACTCACCCCCAACAAACCAGAGACACCCCCCCCCCCGCCACTGCCCCACTCCCAGCAGTGAGTTGAGGCACAATGGGACGGGGTCCCAGGCCGGTTGCTGGGGGCCCTGCTCTGGGGGGGCTGGTCCCTGAGCTGGCCCCTCTCCAGCTGTCCCTGGCCCGGCCCGGCCCCCTGCTCGGGAGAAGTGCGGGACCAGCCCTGCCGGGGCCGGCTCTGCCTGGCGACCGATGACGCTGCCCGGCCCCGGTGCTGATTGGCCCCTGGGCGGGGGGCGCCCAACCCCCCTGGGCAGCGTCCCGGGCGGGTGCTCGGCGCGGGACAGAGACGGGCTCAGTCCGGGGTCTGAAGGACTCTCCAGGTCTCCGCTCCGGAGCAGGGATGGGGGCGGGGCGGATCCTGGGGGCCGGGGCGCTGCTGGTGACACTGACGGTGCTGAGACCCCCCCCGGCGCACTGCGCGGAGCCCCCCGGTGAGTGAGACCCGCGGGGACCCCGGACTGGGCAGGAGGCGGGTGTATCGGGGGGGTTGGACCCCAGCGCCTCGGGGGGCCCGTGCTGCCTCTTCCACTCAGCGTCTACCCACCTCCCCCCGACCCCGCCCGCCGGGCCCCCCTGGATCTGGGAGGGGTTCTGAGCGGGGGGGGCGCTCCGGTTGTGTCCCCCCCCCCCCCGGGCTGGCTAGGAGTCCGAGGCGGGAGGAGGACTGGGGGGGGGCGCCTGTGCTGAGCGTCCCCCCCCCCCCCCCAGGGCGGTTCCTGTACCAGGTGAAGTTCGACTGTCAATTCACCAACGGCACCGAGCGGGTCCGGCTCCTAATCAGGTTCCTCTACGACCGGCGGCAGTTCGCGCACTTCGACAGCGAGGTGGGGCTGTTCGTGGCGGACACGGAGCTGAGCCGGCCCGACGCCGAGAGGGCGAACAAGGACCCGGCGCTCCTCGCGGAGACGAGGGCTCAGGTGGACCGGTGCCGGCACAACTACGGGGTGATCGCACCATTCAGCGTCGACCGGAGAGGTGAGCGCGGAGCGGGGGGGGGAGGCGGCTGCTCCCGCGCTGGGGGGCGACAGGGGGAGGGGGTCATTAACAGGGGGCGGGGCACAGAGAGCGGGGGGCGGGGTTATGGACAGGGGCGGGGCACAGAGAGCGGGGGGGCGGGGTTATGGACAGGGGCGGGGCACAGAGAGCGGGGGGCGGGGTCACCCAGCCGCAGCTGCTGGAGGGACCCAGGGTCTGGGAGTGGCCAAGATCATGTCCCCGGGTCTGGCTGCGGCGCCCCCTGTCGGCAGGCTGGAGAGCCCCACACCCGGGGCACTCTCGGGGTGCCTGACCCTCTCCCCACTCCTAGCCCCCGCCCCCCTCAGCGGTTCATCCCCCTCCACTCAGACTCCTGGGGCAGGTGGCTGCCTTTCCCCTCCCCCCAACCCCAGTCCTCTCCCCTCAGGATCCCCCCTGGCTGTGGGGTGGGGGCAGCCCCTTGTCCCTGAGTTGACACCCCATCTCCCTGGGCCCAGTCAGACCATCCCTGGCTCTGTCCCTATGGGGGTGACGGGACACAACTCCCCTCAGGCCCTTTCTACCAGAGCTGGCCCAGGGCAATGGGGGGCAGGAGAGAACCAGCCTGGGGGGTTAGATGGGGGGCTGGGGCCCTTCCCTGGGACAGGAGAGGACCTCTTCTTCCTGAGCACCCATCTGTCCCCAGCCCCTTTACCAACCCCCTTCTTCCCCCCAGTCGAGCCCGAGGTGACAGTCTCCCCCACCCAGTCGGGGTCCGGGCCCCACCCCCACCTGCTGGTTTGCTCGGTGACGGGGTTCTACCCCGGGGCAGTCGAGATCACCTGGCTGAAGAACGGGCAGGAGCAGACGGCCGGGGTGGTGTCCACGGAGCTGCTCCAGAACGGAGACTGGACCTTCCAGATCCTGGTGATGCTGGAGATCAGCCCCCGGCGCGGGGACGTCTACACCTGCCGGGTGGAGCATGTCAGCCTGCGGGGGCCCCTCGCCGTGCACTGGGGTAAGAGCTGGGGGGGAGCCCTTGGGGGATGGGCCCGGGTCAGAGCCTCACCCCACCCCTGGGGCAGGGAGCAGGGACATGACCCCCCGGCCTATCCCCCTCCCAGCAGTGCGGGGCCCTGGGGAATGAGACTGAGTGGACGTTTCTACAGCCCCCCCTCCCCCCCAGCCCAGCACTTCACAGCCTGAGCCTCCAGCCAACACAGGGCTCCCCACCACCACTGCAATGCAGCCCCCTCTGAGGTGGGGCAGGGCCGCTGTTTAACATAGCCCTGTGCTGCAGTTTGGGACAGGAAGTGAAGGGGAATCCATCTCTCAGGGACACTTGCGGGGATCAGCCGCCCCCTGGACTCCAGCCCAAGCCCTGAATTCAAAGTGCTGTCTACACGGCAGTTTTTAGAGCCCTCACATGAGACCTGGGCTGGGAGCTCCCTTCCCCAGGCTCCACATCGCCGTGTGGGCACAACCTGAGTGTGGCAGTGCCGGGGCGGGGGGAGGAGAAAAGTCTCCATAGTAATGAGTGGTCTGGAGAAGGGGGATGGGGAGCATCTGTCCACAAGGACCAGGGGACACTCAGTGGAATGGAAAGGGGAGAAATTCACACCTGGGAAAAGGGCGTTTCCCTCACACTGTATGATTACCTGTGGAACTCACTGCCACAGGATATCACTGACTCAGATTCACAGAGGGATTGGACGTGTATGTGGCTCACAGACTACCCAGGGCTAGACCAGTTCATGCTGACAATGGACGAGGACATTAAACCTCGCACTGCAGGGCCTGAGCCGATCTCTGACGATCACAGATCAGGAGGAGCCCGGACGTGGGGCAAATTGTCCCACAGCTGATCCTGCGGGCCCTGGTCCCCAGCTCTGCCCCGGCCGGTTCCGGTCCCTGGTTCTAACCCAGCTGGTTCCGGTCCCTGGTTCTGACCCAGCCCGTTCCGTGTCCCTGTTCCAGAGGCTCAGTCTGACTCCGCCAGGAGCAAGATGCTGACGGGGGTCGGGGGCTTCGTGCTGGGGCTGATCTTCCTGGTGCCCGGACTCATCGTCTACCTGAGGAATAAGAAAGGTGAGTGGGGCCGGGCGGGGGAGGGGCACCGGGGGGACTCTGGGGGGAGGGGAGCTCAGGGGAATCTGGGCCTGGCTGCAGGCTCCCCCTCCCCCCCCAGCTGGGACTGCTCAGAGTCAGGGGCTCCCCAGCTTCTAGTCTCCTGAGGTGGGGGCTGGGTCAGACCCTCCCCCCTCCAAGGACAGGGACAGAGCCAGGGCCGTGGGGAGATCTCAGTGCGGGGCCCCGGGGCCAGGCTGGGAGCTCCCACTCTCCCCTTCCCCAGCCGAGGCCCCAGGGTGGGACAGAGACCCCCACCCCTCACAGTGCATGGAGCTGCCCGTGCAGGGATCCTGGGTCAGGGATTTACAGTAATAACAGGGGAGGGGTAACCCAAGGTCTGGGAGCCGGAGGGGGGCTGGATTCCTAGTGGGGGGTGTTCCATGCCGTGGGGCAGGAGCTGGAGCTCTGACCCCCAGGAACCGGCTCCCCCCGCCCAGGGCTCTGACCATGTTTCTCTTTGTTTTCCAGGGCGCCCCGTTCCCCAACCTGCAGGTAATTTCAATCCCCCTCCCCCGTTACACCCCCTCCTCCCACACTGAGCACAGGCTGCCGGGGGCGCCCGTGGGGTGGCTGCTTCTGCCCCTCGGCCCCTGACCCCCGCCCGGCTCAGCCCTGGGGCACTGGGCAGTGGGGCGCTGGCACCGCGGGGGAGGGGTCTGCCGGTCCCTTGGTCCCGTCCAGGCCAATCCCCGAGCTGCTCCCGGGGGCCGAGGGTCCTGGTTCCGGCCAATCGTCGTCCAGCCCTGCGGCCGCCGGGCAGAGAAAATCCCCGTCCGTCCCGCTCGCCCCACGGCCGGGGCTGATTCCTCTCCCCTCTCCCCGCAGGACTCCTGAGATAGACCCGGGGCGTCGGGTCCCCCGGCCGATCGGCAGGAGTCTCCGTCCGTCTCGCCCGGCCTGGAGAATGGAGAACCTGGGGCCAGTCCCCTCCCGTCCCCACCTGCTCCCCGCGCCCTGCCCGGCTCCTGCCCCCGCCTGAGGACCCCTCCCTGCCCCGCCACCCCCACCTGGGCACCCCTTATCCCTGTGGGACCCCTCCTGCATTAACCCTTTCCCTGCCCCAGCCCAGCCCCACCTTCCCTCTCCGACTCCACCCGGGGACCCCTCCCTGCCCCAGTCCCCACAGGGCTTTGGGGGACCCCGTCACGCTGTTGAGGGGCTCCCTAGGGTGGGGACCAGTCTCAGGGCACAGTTAGTACCTGGGGCACCAGCCCCACATTGGCTGGGCTCTGTATGGAGATTTCACCCGAGTGTCGGGGGTGAACTCCGCAGGCCCGGGGACCACGTCACCGCGGAGCCGCAGACAGTCCCCTGCGCTCCCCACTCTGTCTCCCCACCCAACCACCTGTCCTTGTGATCCATCCATCGTCCCTCCCACCCCACATCACAGCGATAGGCGGATCCCTCCCTGTCCCCAGGGACCCGTCGCTTACCCCCGGGCAGTTCCACCTTCGGTCTCACCCCAGAGACGAGGCTTGTAACCAACCCTGTGATAACCACAGTAAAGATTTGTTAATGAAGAGCAAGCCCTGGGAGGTCTTTACAAGGGTAAAGCGGGTCACACACACACCGGGTCTCACACGCAAACCGGGTCGCACACACACCTCGGGTCACACACACGCCCCGGGTCACACACACGCCCCGGGTCACACACACGCCTCGGGTCACACACATCCACCCCGGGTCTCACACACACACCTCGGGTCACACACACACCTCGGGTCACACACACACACCGGGTCTCACACGCAAACCGGGTCACACACACACCTCGGGTCCCACACACACACCGGGTCTCACACACACACCGGGTCACACACACACCGGGTCACACACACACCTCGGGTCCCACACACACCTCGGGTCCCACACACACCTCGGGTCTCAGACACAAACCGGGTCCCACACACACCTCGGGTCCCACACACACCTCGGGTCCCACACACGCCCCGGGTCACACACACACCGGGTCGCACACACACCTCGGGTCCCACACACACACCTCGGGTCCCACACACACACCTCGGGTCCCACACACACCGGGTCGCACACACACCTCGGGTCCCACACACACCTCGGGTCCCACACACACACCGGGTCACACACACACCTCGGGTCACACACACACACCTCGGGTCACACATGCACAGGGTCACACACACACCAGGGAGTTACAGCCCTTGGGGTCCCAAGGTCACAGAAACTCCTGTCCGAAGCCAGCGCTGTCTGTGCCGTGGGGCTGACACGGCCAGGGGAGCTGGTGCCTGGTCACTCCCACCCCGTCCTGGCTGCGTCCCGCGAGGGGTTTCTCCTGGACGGGGGGTTTCAGGCCCTTCCTGCCCACGTTCGAGCTGATGGGACGAGCTCTCCTGCACCTCTCATGGGTGTCTGTGGGGGGGTCCTTCAACACAGTCCTGTGTCCTCTGAGGTCCCCAAAGGCCCTTATGGGGTGTGGGGCTCGTCCCCACGCCCAGCACTGCTGCAGGATGTCTGGGGAAGCAGCGTCGTGCCGACGGGAGGAAGATCTCCCCTCGCCCGATCCACCGTCTCTGCCCGCGGCGTGGGGGGGGGGGGAGAGACGCTCTCCACTGGCAGCACCAGGCACATGAGTGCCTGTGTCCGTGTCACTCACATCACGCGGGGAGGGGGGTTATTCACACAGGGGTGTGTGCGAGGGGGGTGGGTCGAGCAGGGGCACCCCCCCAGTCCGTACAGGCACAGAACTCCCCAGCCCCAGGGCGGGAGACGAGAGTTCCTCGAGCCGTGGGGGAGATCCAGATCCTCTGGCTGCTGCCAGGCTGTGGGAGTGGGGGTGTCCTGTCAGAGGGGCCCCGTTAGCGCAGGCACCCTTGCCTGGCTGCCCTAGCTCACACAGGCCCATGACGGGGCGGGGGGGATACCACGGCGAGGTACCTGCTCCCTCGGCTGGGGATGGGCCAGGTCTCAGTCACCTCCACTTTTGCAGGCTCTGGTTTCACGTAGCCCCTCCCCACTCCATGTCCCTTCTGCCAGCCCCGCCCTGCTCCCCTCTACAAACACCCTCTAGCCACGCCAGGGGAAACTCCCCAGCTCACCCCACACTGGAGCTACCGGCCGCTGGAAGCCCGAAGAGCAGGACCAGGAACTGCAAAAGCCCAGGGTGGGAGGTAAATGCCGACTGGAGCCGGGTATCTGAGGCCAAGGCCCCTGCCAATGCCCGTTACTGAGCTCAGCCGTGATCGGGAACCGGACCCCTCCCAGTCTGGCCAGGATCCGACCCGTCCTGCGCACGGGACACGTGTCAGACACGGGGATGGTGCAGTACACTGTAGGATTTGATGTTTGTATAATTTACAATGAAAAATAAAGAAGAATAAGATCCACAATGGTCCCTTTTGGCCTTAGAGTCTAGGAGCAGGTCAGGGGGCCAGGACTCCTGGGTTCCATCCACAACTCTGGGAGGGAAGTGGGGTCTAATGGATAGAGCATTGCGGGGCTGGGGTCCAGGATGCCTGGCCTAATCTCAGACACATCCTAGGTGCTTTCTAACCCAGAGGAATGAGGCCCGAGTGACCCAATGGCTCCAGGCTGGAGGGAGATTGAGGTGGCTGGTTGGTTGGGGGGGTCAGGGGACAGGGCCTCTCCCCGGTAGGGGCACCAGCTCTAGTCGAGCCCCACCATGGGGAGACTCGCTGGCAGTGAGCTGTGGGGCCTGTCCCCTCCCTGGGTCGCTGGCTCCGATGCAGGAGCCTGTCTGTTGCAATGGTTGTTTGCCCAGCGGGGACACGGGGGCCCTGCCAGCAGCCCCTGCTCCACCTGCCCTGGGCTCTGCTCCCCGTGCCCTGGGAACGGGGGATGCAGGGCCCTGCCCCCTCCCCAGTGGCCCCCCACAGGGCTGCCTGGCCCCAGGAACCACCCAGCCGGGGCCACTTCCTCCTCCCCACCCCCGAGCCCTGGAACCCCCAGCGTCTCCCTCTCACTTCCCCCCGGGCTGGACTCTGCCCAGCGTGGGGGGGCTGCAGGGAGGAACCGAAACCCCGGACGTCTGCAGCGTCGCTCGGCCCCCGCGGGGACCCAGCACGGAGATGCTGGACCTGGGGTCGGCCTCATGGTGCTGGGAGCTCCCCCCACGGAGAGCTGCCCCCATCCAGCCCCAGTCTCAGTCGGGGTCTGTGCAGTGCCGGGCACAACAGGGCCCTGATCTCGGCTGGGGGAGGCCGGGTGGTCCCTGGTGCAGTGGTGAGGCTGAAGTCTTGGTCTGGGGATGTACGTGCAGCGCCTGACACAAAGGGAATCGTGGCCGATGTAACCCTGGCCAAAGGAAAGATGTACCCCTGGCCTGTGGAACTCACTGCCACAAGATCCCATTGGGGCTGAGACCTCTGCAGGATTCACACAGGGACTGGGGGTGTATATGGACCATGAGGGCTAATAAGGGTTTGGGATGTGGGAGCAAACCCCACCTGTGGCGGGACAGCAGCTGAACTCCGGCTATGGGGGGTTAAACTTCTCCCCAAGGCAGGTTTTCCCATCCCTGTGGGTTCCTGCCCCTCCCCCCGGACCAGCTGGGCCTGGCCGGTCAGAGCTGGGAGACCGGGTGAGAGGGGCCCCTGGCCAGGCTGAGCCGCCCTGGGATTCCTGCCCCTCGATGGGCCGGTTTACACCAGACGCCTGCCTGACCCGACCCCAAACACCCCAGAACCGGAGCTCAGTGCGTGGGCTCAGGGTCTGCGCCCGGCACCTCCTGCTGCCCGAGCCGGCTGTGTGGGGACCATCCTGGGGACACCAGTCAGTGCGGGGGATGGGAATCGGGACAGGACAAACCGGCCCCCTTGGCCCAGGGGTGGATTGGGAGAGACTGGAGCAGGCAGCTGAAGAGCCAGACCTGGGGCTGGATCGGAGCCGGTGCCCCCTGCATGGGAAAGGCCCCGTGTCCGGTTCCCTGCCCCTGTGAGCCAGACAGTCCCTGTCCAGGGGCTGCACGGACCCCAGCAGGGATCGGGGCCGTGTCCTGCCGGGCTCTGCCCTGGGGAGGTTACAGAGAGAACAAGACACAGGGGGGTCGCCAGCCCCACGTCACAGCTGGGAACGGAGCCCCAGGGCACCCCACACAGTAGTGTCAAAGGGGGGAACTGAACCCAGGAGTCCTGGCTCCCAGCCCCTCCCCCCCAACCCATCCGAGCCAAGGAGCGAACCCAGGAGTCCTGGCAACTCCCAGCCCCCGCTGCTCTAACCCACTAGCCCCCACTCCCCTCCCAGAGCCAGGGGCTGGCTGTCCTGGGCTGAGCTGAGCGCTGGGGGAGGGCTGGGTTGGGGGGCTCAGACCTGGGAGCCAGGCCCCCATCCTGATTTCAGGTTTTGTGCAAAACTCTCCTGGGCTCAGGACAACTGAACACAGCTCCCTACAGCGGGGGGGGGGGGGGGGCGGACTGAGCCGGGGGGGGGGGGCGGGGCGATCCGCTGCCCCCTACTCCCAGCCCCCCTCCCCCTCCCGTTACCAGCTCAACCCGCCCGGCTGCTCCAGCCCGGCCCGGCCGGAATCTGCCGGAGACCGATGACGCTACCGGCGCCGCGCGCTGATTGGCTGGGGTGGGGGTTACTTGCGTTCAAGGTGACGTGAAAGCTTCTGGGGAAAGCCCGGGGGCGGGACACTGACCGGGGGGAGGGGGGTGTGGTTGGGACCGATGCTCGCACCAGCCCTGCCATGGACCCCCCCCCCCCCGTGTGGAGACCCACCGAGAGCCATGGGGGGGGGGGGGCTAACCAGGGAGGGGTGTTAGCCTGGAGGGGTTTGGGGGGCGGCTGGGATGTGGGACCCGCCCGTCCTGGGCACTTGGGGGTCGGGGCAGAGGGTCTGGGCTGGGGCCGGCTGTCCGCACGGGTGTGACGGGTCGGATTGGGGGGGCAGCCGGGTTAAGTAGGGGGCGGGGCTGGGGGCTAGAACTGGGGGGAGGGTGAAGGTCGGGGTCCCCCTCACCCCAATGAGCCCCGGGCTTCCAGCCCCCGAACACGCTGCGCACGGCCCAGCGCCCAGCCGGGTGAATCGGGGCCGGACTCCCCCTCAGCGGTGCTGAGCCGGGGGTGACCCCACCAGGAGTGGGTCCCCAGCACGGCTCCATAGGGAACCAGGCCAGCAGGGACCATCTGATCGTCTGGCCTGTCCCCCTGCAGCCCAGAGACCCACGGCCCGTCCCCGGGGCCTGGTCGGAAAAAGCATTTCCACCCTGGGGGGACCGAACGGGTGTGCCCCAGTCAGAGCCCCAGGAGGGACCGAGGGGTCCTCAGGGCTGACACCCCTGCAGTGGCAGGGACCCGATCCCCTGAGCCCAGCCGGTGACCCACACTCTGCACTGCAGGGCATGGGGAAACCCTCCAAGAGCCAGTCTGTCCTGGAGGAGATTCCTTCCCTTCCCCCAATCTGGGGACCTCCACATAGAGTCTCTGGAGCCCCTCAAAGTATCCCCCCAATCCCCGTGCGGTGCCCCGTCTCCAGCTGAGCCAAGCCCCGACACTTCAGAGGAAAAGTCCCAGAGACGTCCAGCCAGCTGAGTCTCGGGGAGCAAATCCCTTCCTGACCCCTGGTGACCGGCTGGAGCCCTGAAGCCTGAGGTTGGATGAGAGCCGTTATCTGAGTGTTACAGCATGCGGAGAGCAGTGCAGGTGACCCTGTTCTCCCCTGGTCTGTGAAGGGAGGGGACCGCCGGGGGAACCCCAGATCCACAGACTCTAAGGCCAGAAGGGACCTGCCCAGCACGACCCCTCCCCATTACACGGCTGCAGGGAGGCAGAGATCCCATCTCCTTTCAATGACTCCGCAAATCACCACCCACCTCCCCTGGGAGCTGTTCCAGTGTCACCCACCCACCCCCCTCTGCTAGGGGACGGCACCTTATTTCAACTCCAGTTCTGTCCAACTCCAGCTTCCAGTCAGCAGGACTGAGTCGTCCCACTCTCAGATCTGTCTGGGGGGCCAGGACCTAGCCCCAGTGACCAGCCCCCCTCAGCCGTTAGCTGCCCCGCCGAAGGGTCGTTACCTGGCCCGTGGACGGGAGCGTTTCTCTGGCCCTGCTTTGAACTCGCCCCAGCGTTTCCACCTCCCTCTTCAAGTGTGGACCAGAGCGGGAGCAGCAATCCCTGGGGGTCTCACCAGTGCCCCGTACAGAGGCAGGGTCACGTCCCTGCTTCGACTCGCTATCCCCCTGCGTAGCCAGCCAAGGATCTCCTCAGCCCGCCTTGCCACAGCCCTGCACTGAAAACCCACAGTGAGGCAGGTACCTGCCCTGACCCTTGAGCCCGACTCCGTGTCCCGGCTCTCCAAGGCAAGTCCTGTCCTGCAGGTACGACCTGTGTCCTTGGTGCCCAGCTGGGCTGCCTGGCCTTGGGCTGTATTTAACCTCAGAGCACTCCTCAGCCAGTTCCTTTGAGACTCTTGGGTGTAAACAATCCAGGACAGTTAATTTGAAAGGGTCTGAGTTTTGTAGATGCTGCCTCACCTCGTCCTTTGCTAGAGATTGGAAATGTCCTGTTCCCACCTCAGCATCACCCGGGATGGACCCAGCCTCCTGCGTCACCCCAAACACAGACAGGAACAGCCGTGGAACATTTCTGCCTTTTCTGCATCTCCAGTGTTTTACCATCTGCATCTAGTGATGGACCCCTGTCTGAGTTGTCTTTTTGTTCCAAATATACAATAAGAATGTCTTTTTATTGTCCTTAGCCCTGTTGGCCATTGAATCCTTTAGCTTCCCTTATCAATATCCTGCATTTGTTGACTTGTAACATATTAGTTGCCATTTACTTCCCCTTTTCCATCCTTCGTATATTGATTGTTTGATTGTTGTTCCCCCGTCTCCTTTTAACCAGGATGGCTTCTTGCCAAGTGCAACTTTCCCCGTGTCTGTGGGATCGTGGCTTGTGAGAGGTCTGTGCACTGTCGGGGAGGAGACCTGAGACTGGGAGGGTCTGTGAGCCGGGGGATCCTTTCCCCAAGGGAAGGTTTGGGAGCCCCTGGGTTGAGTGGGTCTGAGATGAGGGGACCCCTCTCTCTGAGGGGAGGGGGTGTCCAGGCAGGATTTCCTGGGCTGGCCCAGCCACCCTGTCTGGCTTAGCTGCCCTCACGGTGTCTCTAGTCTGGGCCGCCCCCCACTCGGTGATGCGTTGGGCGCTGCTCCCATCCCCGGCGGTGGGCCAGGGCCAGGGACTCCCCCAGGCTCGGTCCCTGGCACGTGCTCCCGGGACCCGGACTCTGCCAGGGACTTTCCGTGCGTCGGGTGCGGATCCAGAACCACCAATCACAGGCCCCGGGGCCACCGGGTCACCGGTTACCGGGTGAAACTGCTGCAGCGAGAGCCGTGTCCAGGCTCCGCATGAGCCGTGTCTGCTCCATCCCCCACCCCAGGGGACAGGCCGGCCGGAGGGACAGCACCCTGCACCCTGCTAGAGGGCACACCTCCCCCCCCCCGGGTAACCCCTGACCCTGCTGGACCATGTCCTGTGAGCTCCCTGCTCCCCATTCCAAGCCCTCCCCCAGCCCTACACCCCCCGGGGAACCCCTGACCCTGCGGGGCTTCCCTGAATCCCAGCCCCCCACCCGTCCTGGTAATCCCTGACCCCTCCAGACCCTGTCCTGTGTGGTCCCTGAGCCCATCCCACAGCCCTACACACACCCCTGGGTAACTCTCTGAGCCCCCCCAATCCCAGCTCCTTCATCAGTCCCAGACCTCACCCTGGGGTAACCCCTGACCCCGCTAGACTATCCTGTACGCCAACCCCTCCCCCCCCCGCAACTCTGGGTAACTCAGAATCCCACATCCTGGCCCCTTCCTGAGCCCAGCCCCTGCTACATCCTGCCCAGCCCCACCCCCACCCCGGGCAGTGCCTTGAGCCAAGACCCTGCCACCCTCTGTCTCTAAATCCCCTCCCCAGACCCTGCCACCCTCTGTCTCTAAATCCCCTCCCCAGACCCTGCCGCCCTCTGTCTCTAAATCCCCTCCCCAGACTCTGCCGCCCTCTGTCTCTAAATCCCCTCCCCAGACCCTGCCGCCCTCTGTCTCTAAATCCCCTCCCCAGACCCTGCCACCCTCTGTCTCTAAATCCCCTCCCCAGACCCTGCCGCCCTCTGTCTCTAAATCCCCTCCCCAGACCCTGACACCCTCTGTCTCTAAATCCCCTCCCCAGACTCTGCCACCCTCTGTCTCTAAATCCCCTCCCCAGACTCTGCCACCCTCTGTCTCTAAATCCCCTCCCCAGACCCTGCCGCCCTCTGTCTCTAAATCCCCTCCCCAGACCCTGCCGCCCCTGTCTCTAAATCCCTTCCCCATACTCTGCCGCCCTCTGTCTCTAAATCCCTTCCCCAGACCCTGCCGCCCTCTGTCTCTAAATCCCCTCCCCAGACCCTGCCACCCTCTGTCTCTAAATCCCTTCCCCATACTCTGCCGCCCTCTGTCTCTAAATCCCCTCCCCAGACCCTGACACCCTCTGTCTCTAAATCCCCTCCCCAGACCCTGCCACCCTCTGTCTCTAAATCCCCTCCCCAGACCCTGCTGGTGCCGTGTTCTGCCCTCCCCACCACTGTTCACTCTGTGGTTGTCCCCACTGCCACCTGCCCCCCCCCCCCCAGTGCCGTTCTGCAGCTCCCAGTCCTGCCCCGTCCGGGTATTTCCAGGGCTCTCTCCCTGGGGCTGTCAGTCCCCGTGTGACGAAGTGGGAGTAGTGTGTGTGTGTGCCTCAGTTTCCCCTATGCATTTCTTGGGCGTCTATGTGAAGGAAAAGGAACCTGAGGTAATGCAAAGCAGAGCCACTGCAGGTATTCAAAGGAGGCATCCCTGGAAGCCGTAACCTGACCCCAGGTGGGGGAGGGAGGTCAGCTGAACCTGTTGGAGGGAGGTCAGGTGATAACTGAAGCCCGGGGAAACCAGACAAAGGAACAAAGGAGCAGGAAGTGGGTAAAGGGGGTTGAGACAGTCTGGGTCTGGGTCGAACTGGGAAGAGGGAGAGAAGCCATCTTGCTCTCTAGCCCCCAAGATGGATCCAGCGGAGGGCTCACGCTCACTCGCTGCATGGTCTGTGTTGGACCAGATGGAAGTCATCGAATAAACCTGGGGGAGAAGCAGGAACCCAGAATCTGGGTCTCACCTCCTGGCACACCCCAGAAAGGCCTGACTGAGGGACCCTGTTTGGACTGAGAAGCTGTGAGTTGGATGGTTCCTGACATCTCAAATAAACCGTCTATTCTGCTGGCTGGCTGAGAGTCACGTTTGACTGTGGATTTGGGGTGCAGAACCCATGGGCTCCCCCAGGACCCCGCCCAGGCGGGCTTGCTGGGGGGAGCACACAGAGGGGCAGAAGGTGCTGAATGCTCCGAGGTCAGACCCAGGAAGGTGGAAGTGGGGACCCCTGAAGCTCCTGGCCTGGGAAACAGGCTGTGTACGGAGAAGGGGCCCTTCACCCGGAGTCCGGTCTGGCTTCCTAGGGAGCGGTTCCAGACCATCGCCCGGGCGCTTCGTGACACCCCGTGCCCCAGGCGGGGCCCAGGAGCGAGTGTTGTGGGGAAGACATCGCCAGGAGCGCTCTGCTGGCCTCTCCTGAGGGGCAGCCCCACGTCTCTGGGGCCCTCACCCCACATCCCAGTCCTGGACCCAGAGCTGCCAAGGCCAGACGGGACTGTTCGGAGCACCCGGGCTGATCTCCAGCCTGGCCCAGGGCAGAGCATCGCACCTGGGGATCCCGGCGTCCAGCCCATATCTGGTAGTCGAGCTAGAGCGGGTCTGAGAGAGCGACGTCCCAGCCCGATGTACAGACTCCGAGTGCTGCCGAATCCCCCGTGTCCCTGGGTCGGCCGTTCCTATGGTCAGTGCCCCTCCCGGTTAAACGTGGGGCCCTCACTGCTCGACTGACATTGTCTCTCTTCCGCTGCCAGCCCCTGGCTCTGGTTCTGCTTTGTCTGTTGATCAAAGAGCCCCCAGCTCTCGGACATCTCCCCGCCGGGGACCGTCTCCTGGACGACGGGCGGAGCCTGAACCCCGTCCGTCTCACTCCCGACCCTGACTCGTCCTTGTGGCTCCTCCCTGAACCATCCAGCGTCTCACCGGCCGTTCCGCAGCACAGACCCCAGAACGAGACCCGGCGCCAGGGCCGGTCTCACCTGTGCTGTATATGGCGGTGACACCATCTCCCTGCACCTACTCGCTATTCCCCTGCTCGTACGGCCCAGGGTCCCATTCACCCTCAGGGCACGTCTACACTGCACCTAGACACCCACGGCTGCCCGTGCCGGGTGAGGGGCTCGCGGGGCTCTGGCTGCAGGGCTGTGGCATTGCAGTGTAGACCGCCAGGCGTGGGCTGGAGACCAGGGTCTAGACCCCCGCGTGGTGGCGGATCCCAGAGCCCTGGCTCCAGCCTGAGCCCCGCGAGTGGGTCGGCTGGCCCGGCCCAGCCAGGGTGTCTGGTGGGAGGTTCACCTACCCTCAGCCACAGATCGCGGGGGCGGGGGGGGGGCATGTTCAACTGGCTTCTAGCCTGACCCCCGAGTCCAGTCCAGTCACTGCGTCCCAGGGTCCAACCCCACCCGCCCCTCCCGTGGGGTCTTGGCTCCTAGATCACCAGCCTGTCTGGAGTGTTTGTGGAGGGTCCCCAGGCCGGAAGGGACCATTGTGATCGTCTCCTCTGAGCCCCGGTCCAGCATCTGCCCCACGATAACCCCTAGAGCCGATCTCGGGGATACACAGCCAGTTGTGAGCCGAAGGTCGCCGGGAGGAGGATCCAGCACAGCCCTGGGTAACGTTCCCCTGGTTCACCCCCTCACTGGTGAAACCTGCACCTGAGTTCCAGCCTGACCCTGTGTAGCCTCAATGTCCCGCCGCTGGCTCAGGTCAGACCTTCCTCTGCTGGACTGAGGCGCCCGGCATCAAAGATTTGTTCCCCACTCACCGTGCACTCGGTTGTGTGAAAACACCCGTGAACGGGCCCAGCTCACCAAGTGAACCCAGCTCCCCGTGTGTAACTGACCCGTCCCATCGTGACCAGCCACCCCCCGGTCCCAGTGTCCCCGCACTCGCGCCCCACGGCGGGTTTACATCGGCTCTTGGCTCACCCAGCTACTGACTTGCCCTGGCCAGGGCCCAGCCCTGCCAGACCCCATCGGACACAGCCCCCGCCTCCAGCCGCACACCCAGCTCCCCAGGGCCGGGCTCTGCCAGACCCCACTGGATACAGCCCTGTCACCCAGCCACACATCCGGAGCCCACTGGACACAGCCCCCCCGCCTCCAACCGTTTGCCTGGCCCGCCCAGGGTCTCCCCAGCCAGCAGGAGCCCAGAGCCTGGGTCTGGAGCTGCTGTGATGGAGTAGGAATGCTCTTAATGTTTCCTCTGGATAGTGTGGGGGTGCCTCAGTTTCCCCTATGCATTTCTGGAGTGTCTGTGTGGAGGGATAAGGGTGTGTAGTTGGTGCAGAGCAGAGAGACAGTGGGAGCAAGTAGATCTGTCTTGGGGCCTGGCCCTCCCCCTCTCTGAAAGGTGTGGGCTGGAAGTGTTGAATAACAAAGAGGTTGACTGAACCTGTTGGAGGGAGGTCAGGTGATACCTCCTGCCCGGGAAAGGAACAAGGGAAAGCAGGGGAGGGGCTGGAGAATGAGTTTCAGTCTGTGGCTGGCTGGAGTCAGGCAGGGAAGGCAGAGGGGGTAGCTAACTCCCTGCCCCCCAAAATGGATCCAGCTGAGGGCTCACGCTCGCTGCATGGTCTGTGTTAGACCAGGTACCGGTCATCGAATAAACCTGTTTTACTGGCTGGCTGAGAGTCACGTTTGACTGTGGTTCTGGGGTGCAGAACCCATGGGCTCCCCCAGGACCCCGCCCAGGCGGCCTTGCTGGGGGAAGCACACGGAGGGGCAGAAGGTGCTGAATGCTCCGAGGTCAGACCCAGGAAGGTGGAAGTGGGGACCCCTGAAGCTCCTGGCCTGGGAAACAGGCTGTGTACGGAGAAGGGGCCCTCCACCCGGAGTCCGGTCTGGCTTCCTAGGGAGCGGTTCCAGACCATCGCCCGGGTGCTCCGTGACAGGGGGTCTGGGCGGGGTGTCACGGAGTGTGGGGAGT
This sequence comes from Sternotherus odoratus, assembly GCA_032164245.1. NCBI lineage: Eukaryota > Metazoa > Chordata > Testudines > Kinosternidae > Sternotherus > Sternotherus odoratus. Next base: position 694,922 of record JAVMKO010000012.1, read on the forward strand.
GCGGTCCCTGCACCCCCGCTTCCTGGGATTCACAGTGACTCTCAGGCAGCCAGTAGATTAGAAGGTTTATTGAGATGACAGGAACACCATCCAACTCAGAGCTTCCTAGTCTAGACAGGACCCCTCAGTCAGGCCCTTCTGGGGGACCGGGAGATGAGGCCCAGGGTTTTGGGCTCCCGGCCTTGTTCCCAGTCTTCTATCTCCCTCCTAACCTGAACAAAAGCACAGCCAAAAACTGTTTCCCTGTCTCCTTCCTGCCCCCTCCCCCCAAGCCTTTGTTAGAAACACACAGACACCCAGCGTCCCATCACCTGGCTGGGGTCAGGTTACATCCCAGCATCACCTGTTACATCACACGGGGATCCCGGGACAAGCTGCCTAAAGGGAACAGGGAATATTCCCACCAAGGACAGGTGGACGGCGCCAGCCAATGGGAACATGCAGAAGGCTGGTCCAAGGCTCCAGCAGCCAATGGGAAAGCTTGGTCAGTTGGTGGTGTTATTGGCAGGTTGGAGCATCCAATCGCTGCTGGTGGGAGCTGGAGGTGGGCGGGGTCTCACGGCATGTGCCAGGGGAAGGGTGTGTGGAAGCTGGGCTGGGGTCTCGGTGCCATGATCGGTGGGGGGGCTCTGCTCTTACGTCCCAGTGACCCCAGCCGGGGGGGGGGCATCACCACAGCCCCCAGACAGGCCAGAGTCCCTCTGCAGCCACTCGCCCTGCGGGGTTCAGTCCGGGGGAGCCTGGCCCATGAGTCCTGCCCGGCTCCTGGGCCCCCAGCCATGGGACGAGCTCAAAGTGCCCCATGGACCAGCCCTGAGCCCTAGAGCCCCCACCCCCACCCCAAGGGGAGAATGGACCCATTTCACACTGGGGAAACTGAGGCACAAGAAGCCTCACAGCTTTCAGCCAGTCAGTGTCAGCAACAGGAATAGAACCCAGGAGTCCTGACTCCCAGTTCGCCCCCACCAGACCCCACTCCCCTCCCAGAACTGGGATAGGACCCAGGAGTCCTGGCTCCCAGCTCCTCTGCTCTAATCCACTAGCCCCCACTCCTCTCCCAGAGCTGGGTATAGAACCCAGGAGTCCTGGCTCCTTCCTTAGCCCTCATACCAAGCTCCCTTACCTCCGGTATAACCCGGCGCCCTGGACAGACGGGGGCTGGGCTGTTGTGTATGTCGCAGATTGACCAGAGATTTTTTAAAATGTCCCCAAACCCCACTTTATTGCTGTTCGCAAAGCTGCAGAGCGAGATCGGGGGGGGGGGGGGGGCCTATGGACAAACCTGGGGCACGAAGCAGGTGGGGGCTGTACAGGGACTGGGCCCGTCCCACACACACCCTGGGCTGGGCTCAGCAGGGCTGGACCCCAGGGGGGCTGCACACGGGCACAATGGGGTCTTTAGATGGGATCCCCCCCTCCCCCAGCCATGAGCCCGATCCTGCCCCGTGGGGACCCCATGGACTGGGAATGGCTGAATCTGCCCAAACCATTCTGGGTAATGGATGGAGGGGCGTTACCTGGGGTGATCGACAGCAGCCTCTGGTCAATAGGGGCCAGGTTCGGGGCCCAATCCAGCACCCACTGGAGTCCAGAGAAACCTTCCCCATGAGGGCCATGGGGTTGGGATCAGCCCCGTGGGCCCTGCTGCCCCTGACATGGGGGAAACCCCCATTTCCAGCCCCCATGGGGCAGCAGCCCTGTCCCTGGAGAGGTGCCCCCCTCCCAAGCCCAGCACAGGAGTGCGGAGAAGGCCCGAGGGGCCGGCTCCCCAGTGAGTCTCTAGCGGGTTGGCTCAGCGCGGTTATAGGGCTGGGGGTCTGGGTACAGCAGCTGGCACCGATTGGAGCAGAGCAGGGACGCTGGGGGGTGCGAGTGGGTCTCACGGAGGCACCTGGGGGATTCGGGGGCCCGGCTCCTTCCCGTGTTTATCTGAAAGGCAAAGAGGGTCAGTTACCAGGAGCCCTGGGCCCCGACATGAGGCTGGCAGGGATCAGGGCCCCTCCCCAGCACCCCCTGGGAGACTCCCATTGACACAGGGTGGGGATGGGGGGGCCCAGGGGCTGTAGCTGGCTGGAGGGCACAGGGGTTGGGGGTCTTCCCAGGAGGGGATGGGGGGCCACAGGGTCTGTGGCTGGTCGGGAGGGGCACAGCGGGTGGTGGGGTTTCCCCAGTGGGTGCTGGGAGGGGGCGCACAGCGAGTGTGGGGGGGGGGTGTCTCCCCACGGGGAGCTGGGTGTCCTCAGGGGCGGCGGGTGCGGCGGGTGCCCCCCCCCCCCCAGGCAGCAGCTACTCACAAGGGGCCCCGCGGGTTGCGGGCGGCGTTCATCTTCATCCCCTTGATGATGAGGACGGTGCCCGCGATGATGCCGATGATGCCCACGGCCAGGCCCAGGGCGCAGACCAGGGTCTCTGTGGTCTCGGGGATGGGGGTGGGCACCTGGGCTTCTGGAGAGAGGGGGAGGGGGACAGGGCATGGGGTGAGGGGGGCTGTTCCCAGCCCCTCCCTTCCTTCCTTCCTCCCTCCCTCCCTCCCTCCCTCCCAGAGCCAGGACAGAACCCAGGAGTCCTGGCGTCCAGCCCCCCCGCTCTAACCCACCAGCCCCCCACTCCCCTCCCAGAGCTGGGATAGAACCCAGGAGTCCTGGCTCCCAGCCCTGTGCCCAGCGGGGTCCCCGGTCTCACCCCAGTGCTTGGTGAAGTTCTTGCCCAGCCCCTCGTGCTCCACCCGGCAGTCGTAGAAGTCGTCCTGGCGGGGGACGAAGGGCAGGTAGGAGAACTTGCGGAAGGCGTTGTCCTGGCGGGGGTAGAAGTCGGTCTCGTAGACGCTCCCCGTCATCTCCTGCCCGTTCTTCAGCCACGTCACGCTGAGCGCGGGCGGGAAGAACTTGTCCACGAAGCAGATCAGGACGTTGGGTTCGCCCAACTCCACGGGGTCTTCGGGGAACACGGTCACCTCGGGGGGCACTGGGGAGAGAGGGGTTAATGGGTTGTCACGGAGCGCCCGGGCGATGGTCTGGAACCGCTCCCTAGGAAGCCAGACCGGACTCCGGGTGAAGGGCCCCTTCTCCGTACACAGCCTGGTTCCCAGGCCAGGAGCTTCAGGGGTCCCCACTTCCACCTTCCTGGGTCTGACCTCGGAGCATTCAGCACCTTCTGCCCCTCCGTGTGCTTCCCCCAGCAAGCCCGCCTGGGCGGGGTCCTGGGGGAGCCCGTGGGTTCTGCACCCCAAATCCACAGTCAGACATGACTCTCAGCCAGCCAGCAGAATAGACGGTTTATTTGAGATGTCAGGAACCATCCAACTCACAGCTTCTCAGTCTCAACAGGGCCCCTCAGTCAGGCCTTTCTGGGGGATGCCAGGAGGTGAGACCCAGATTCTGGGCTCCTGCTTCTCCCCCAGGTTTATTCGATGACTTCCATCTGGTCTAACACAGACCATGCAGCGAGTGAGCGTGAGCCCTCCGCTGGATCCATCTTGGGCCAGAGAGCGAAAATGGCTTCTCTCCCCTTCCCAGCTAGACCCAGACTGACCACTCCCCCACCTCCAGTCCCTCTGTCCTTTCCTTTGTCCCTCTTCCGGGGCTAGAGGTATCACCTGATCTCTCTCCCCTCCTGGGGTCAAGTTGCAGCTTCACCCATTAACACCTGCAGTGGCTTTGCTTTGCATCAGCTACACATTCCTTTCCCTCCACATAGAGGCCCAAGAAATGCATAGGGGAAACTGAGGCACACACACACACACACACAATACTCCTACTTCGTCACAGGGTCCCATTGCCTGACCCCCTGAGCCAGCCAGTCCCTGCCCTGGGGCCAGATCAGAACCGGCGCTCCCTAGAGCGGACAGGCCCTGCCCCATTCCCTGCCCCCCTGAGCCAGCCAGTCCCTGGTGCTCACACTCCAGCTCAGGGTCTCTCCCCAGGACTGGGGGTGTGGGGGGGTGTCACTGGGGCTGTCCCAGCTCCCTGCCCTGAGGGCTCATGGGGCACCAGGGGCAGGGGAGAGAATCCCTCAGGGGCAGGGCCTGGCGCCAGGCAGGGTCCATGAACAGCCCTCGGCAAAGGAGCTGCCCTGGGCCCCCAGCCTGGAGGGTGAGAACTGACCAGGCCCCCTGCCCTGCAGAGCCCTGGCCTGGCTGACTGGCCCCCCAGAGCCACACATGGGCTGAGAAGGGGGGGCTAATGGGGGACTCACAGTCTGTAATGGGGGCTGGTACTGGGCCCGTGTGAGGAGGGGAGAGCCCGCTGGTGAGCACGGTGGGGGGAGGGCTCCAGGAGGGGAGCCTGGCAGGGAAGATGGGGGAGGGCCAGGTCCCTGGCAGAGAAGCTGAACCTCCCCCACCCCGCCCGATGCCGTACCGTTCTCAGCCCGTGTGTGGTTGGATCTCTTGATCAGGATCTCCAGGTTCTGCTTGTCCGCGGCGATGTTGGCCAGGCCACCCTGCGCCTCGTAGCTGGCGAACTTGCTGAAGTCGGGCAGGCGCCAGACAGTCTCCTTCTTCTGCAGATCAACGTAGAAGATCTCGTCCTGGTCAAACTCGAACATGTACTCCCCGCCCTCCCGCTGGGGCGGGTCCGTGCGCTGGTAGAACTCCACCTGGGAGTGCACGTGATCAACTGCGGGGAGACGGGCGTCAGCACCATCCCCCATTGGGGGAAAGGGTCTCTGAGTGCTCCCCCTAAGACCAAAGCCCCCCATCTCCCAGGCCATGACATCGGCACTAGGACTCCCCGCTGTGAGAGGAAAGGAGTCGCAGCACAGGGACCCCTGGCATTGTGCTGGGTCAGCGCTGCCTGGGAGGGGACAGTGCCCCCAACTGTGCCCTCCCTCTGCTCGTTTGTTCACTCCAGCTCTCCCATCCAAGGAGATGGTGTCTAGGCCTCTACCCACTTAGCTTGGGAAGCAGGACACGACTGTTGTCCTAAGCGGCTCTGAGGGGAGTTGGGGGCTGGGCTGCCGGACGTTTCATTCTCCCGGCTGTGCTGGTTCTGTGTCCCACAGTCGCCATGTCCTGGTTCTTGGGGCGATTTCAATCCCCAGCCCCCAACACTCACCGGGAGACCCAGGAACCCCCCGGCCAGAGACATTAAAGCTGCGCTGGGGGATCAGTCACACTCCGGGAGGGGGAGAGGGAGGGGTCTGGCTCAGGGCTGAGGCTGGGATTCCCCAGGGCCCAAGGGAGTTGGGCACCTACATCCTAGGGAGTCTTTCGCTGACCCCAGCTCACCCGGCAGGATCTCACAGAGTGACTGCAAAGGAGGGAACCAGCCCCACTACCCAAGGGGAGAGTCTGCCCCATAGAGCTCCCCCCCCCCCCGTGGGTCTGAGCCCTGGGGGGACGATGGGGACAGGCCGGGGAGCGGGGCCAGGGGTTCCCTGCTCTGTCCAGACGCACTCACTGCTCAGCAGGGTCTGGCCCTGGCACGGCTCTTTGGGGAACATTCCCCCTTCACCCCCTTGTGCCCGGTGCCCCCCTGGGGGGGGGTCATCCTCTGAGTCCCTGCAGCCCTAGGGCAGGGCTGTGTCGTACCCAAACCACAGCGACTTCCCCACGATTCCTCTGCTGCCCCCACACCAGCCTCCCCTCCCCCGCTGGCATGAGGGTGAGACCCCGCTTCCTCCACCCCACCGCTCCCGATCCACCCCATCTCCTCTCTACTACTGGATGAGACCCTCCTCCCTGCAGCTCTCCCCAAATCCGGCTCATCCCAGTACCCCACCAGCCCCCCCATTGTCCCCTCCCTGGGGGTGGGAGTCAGGCACTCTGGGGGTGAAGCCTCCCACCCCCCACCCCCCGTACCTGTCAGTGCCCCGGTGCCCGGCAGGGCCAGCAGGGTGAGCAGGGTCAGCTGGGCCATGGGGACGCCCCGTCCTGCGCCCATCTCCTCTCCCGGGCACTGGGCTGGGTGCGGGGCTGACAGTGCTAGGTGGGGTCGGGGGGGGCACATGTCACAGCCCGGGGGGGGCAGGGCGGGGGGGCACATGTCACACCCGGGGGGCAGAGCCCGGCATTGGCCAGGGGAGCCCGGCCCAGGGCCCTGCGCCCAATGGCAGAAATCCCTGCGCCGACCAGGCTGTTACCGGGCAGAGCAGCAGCACGGAGCCTCCCCGAGAGGAGATGGAGAAATTCCCGGGCTGCACACCTGGGCCCGGAGTGTGGGGCGGCTCCAACCAGCAACCCAGTGTGGGGGCAGCGCCGCCGGGGTGAGGGGGCGGTGCTGTCCCTGGTGCAGGCACAGCTCTGCCCGGGGGGAGGGGGTGGTCTATCCCCGGTGTGGACACAGTGCCACCAGTGGGGGTTATCCCTGGTGTGGGGACAGCACCTGCCTACACAGCACTCGTCCTGTCCACAGACACCCTGTTCTGCAGCACGGCTGTGTGTACATGGGGGGCTTGGTCGGCCCTGCTCTGCACTGGGGGGAGTCACCCCCTGATCCTCAGAGCTTTGCCCTACTGGGGTCACATCCTGACCCACAGATCTCAACCCAGATCTTTGCCAGGAGAAGCATTAAGTGCAGACCAGGGCACAGACAGGTAACAAGGGAATTCTCCATGGGACACTGGGACAAGGGACCTTTCCCTCTAGGGGGCACCATCTCTGATCCGACCCAAGGGCAGGGAGTGGCTGGCCCAGGGGTGGGGGGTGGGATACAGGCTCTGTCCTAGAAGCTGCTGGCTCAGATCTGCTGTGTCCCGGGGTTCCCGGGGCGATGGTCTGGAACCGCTCCCTAGGAAGCCAGACCGGACTCCGGGGGAAGGGCCCCTTCTCCGTACACAGCCTGTTTCCCAGGCCAGGAGCTTCAGGGGTCCCCACTTCCACCTTCCTGGGTCTGACCTCGGAGCATTCAGCACCTTCTGCCCCTCCGTGCGCTTCCCCCAGCAAGCCCGCCTGGGCGGGGTCCTGGGGGAGCCCATGGGTTCTGCACCCCAAATCCACAGTCAAACGTGACTCTCAGCCAGCCAGTAAAACAGAGGTTTATTAGTCGACAGGTACCTGGTCTAACACAGAGCTTGTGGGTATAACGAACCAGACCCCTCAGTCGGGTCCATTTGGGGGGCAGAGAGCCAGACACCCCATCTGTGCCTCACTTCATGTCCCCAGGCAGCCCCAAACTGACTCACCCGCCCTCCTCTGCTTTTCCTTTGTCTCTCTCCCGGCCCAGGAAGTCTCCTGATCCCTTTGTTCTCCAACCCTTCAGTTGGCACCTTTGCAGGCCATCAGTTCCCAGGAGACAGGGTGTCGGCCTTTCTCTGTCATCACACTGGCCTTTTGCTCTGCAACAATCAGGCACCTGTATCCCACCACTAGAGACTTAAGAAAGCCAGAGGGGAAACTGAGGCACCCCCACAGTATCCAGAGAGAACATTATGAACATTCCCACTTCATCACATGCTGTTGGTGACCAAATTCCCTCCCCTCCCCCGCATTTGCTCTCGGACATGTGTGCAGCACATTGGCCCCTGTCCCCCTCCCCTGCCCAACCACCCTCAGCCCCCCATGGCACCAGCTCTCCCCAGCTAGCACGCTGGGTGTTCACACTGCCCCCTCCAGGAGGGGCCGGGCGCTGGAGGGGCCAGAGCGGGGCTGGCACAACAGTTGGGAGCCAGGGCCGCCGACAGAAATTTGGGGGGCCCCCACTCTGATAGTTTGGGGGGCCCCCCAGCCCACCTGACAGCGGCTGGGGGCCCCCCCAGCCCACCTGACAGCGGCTGGGGGCCCCCCCAGCCCACCTGACAGCGGCTGGGGGCCCCCCCAGCCCACCTGACAGCGGCTGGGGGCCCCCCCAGCCCACCTGACAGCGGCTGGGGGCCCCCAGCCCAGCCGGCCCCCCCAGCCCAGCCAGCGCTCCCCCCAGCTGACAGTGGCTGGGGGGCCCCCAGCCCAGCCGGCCCCCCCACAGCCCCGCTGCCCCCCCCAGCTGACAGCGGCTGGGGGGCCCCCAGCCCAGCCGGCGCTCCCCCCCAGCTGACAGCGGCTGGGGGCTCCCCAGCCCAGCTGCCCCCCCCAGCCCAGCCGGCCCCCCCCAGCCCAGCTGGCGGCAGCAAGAGCCGAGAAGCAGCGTGAGCCGCCCTTGCTGCTCCCTCCCTCCCCCCCCCTTTCTCCCCCGGACTGAGCCGCTGCCTCGTCCGGAGGAGAGCCGCGCCGGATGACTACGGGTAGAGCTGTACCGGGGCCCCCCTAAAGTGCGGGGCCCGGTACAGCTCTACCCGTAGTAACCCCGTCGCCGGCCCTGTTGGGAGCTGGCCTGGGCCCCAGGAGCCCCGGGGTCGTTCCCGGTCCTGCCACAGACAGTGGGTGACCCTGAGCCAGTCACTGACTCCTCTGCCCCGCCCTGCCCCAAAGGGAGTGTGGGGTGAATGCAGAAGAGAGGGGGAGGGGCTCAGAGACTGGGGGGACAGAGAAGCCCCTTAGGGAGATTGATGGTGGGAAAGTTGGGAGGCTGAGCTGGGCCTGACCCATGGAGACGAACCCCCTGCTCTGGTGGGGTCCGGGGGGAAGGGGGCAGGGCAAGCTCAGAACTTTTGCCTGGGAATCCAGGCCCCAAACCTTCCCCTGGACTATAAATTTACACAGAAAAAACACTGGATTACCCACCACCCCCCGCACCAATGCACGTGGTCTGCCCCATTCCCCCAGCAGAAGGGAGGCTGGTGTGCCAGGCCCAGGGGAAGGGGTTGGAGGGTCCCAGGCCGGTTGCTGGGGGTCCTGCTCTGGGGGGGGGGGCTGGTCCCCAGGCTGGCCCCGCTCTCCAGCTGCCCCCGGCGGACGCGGGGTGAGTCCTGCAGCCCGAACCCAGGTCCTGTCCCGTCCCCTGCGGGGGAGAAGTGCGGGACCGAGCCCTGCCGGGGCCGGCTCTGCCTGGCGACCGATGACGCTGCCCAGCCCCGGTGCTGATTGGCCCCTGGGCGGGGGGCGCCCAACCCCCCTGGGCAGCGTCCCGGGCGGTGCTCGGCGCGGGACAGAGACGGGCTCAGTCCGGGGTCTGAAGGACTCTCCAGGTCTCCGCTCCGGAGCAGGGATGGGGGCGGGGCGGATCCTGGGGGCCGGGGCGCTGCTGGTGACACTGACGGTGCTGAGACCCCCCCCGGCGCACTGCGCGGAGCCCCCCGGTGAGTGAGACCCGCGGGGACCCCGGACTGGGCCATGGGGGGGGTCGGACCCCAGCGCCTCCGGGAGCCCCCGTCTTGTCTTTCCCGGTGCCCCGGCCCCGCTTAGTTTCTCCCCCTCCCCGTCTCTGCCCGGCGGCACCTCCGGTCTGTGCTCGGTGTTACCGACATGCCGGGACCGGGGGCGGCGGGGGGAGGGTCCCTGATCCCGGCTCGTCTCCCCCCCAGGGCGGTTCGTGGTCCAGGCGAAGTTCGACTGTCTCTACACCAACGGCACCGAGCGGGTCCGGTTCCTGCACCGCCACATCTACAACCGGGAGCAGATCACGCACTTCGACAGCGAGCTGGGCCGGTACGAGGCGGACACGGAGCTGGGCCGGCCCGACGCCGAGTATTGGAACAAGGACAAGGCGCTCCTGGCGCAGAGACGGGCTGAGGTGGACACGTTCTGCCGGCACAACTACGGGGTGGCGCAGGCGGCGAAGATGGTCGGTCGCACAGGTGAGTGGGGGCGGGGCCAGGGCCGCACAGGTGGATCGGTTCTGCCGGCGCAACTACGGGGCGATCGCGCCGTTCAGCGTCGACCGGAGAGGTGAGGGGGGGGGGCCGCAGGACTCTCTCTACCCCGCCCTTCTCCCCACGGCCCCGCCCCGCCAGGGAGACACCAGCGCCTCGTGCTATGGGCCGGGTCACCTAGCGGCGTGGTCGGGGGGGGGGGGGGGGGCTGTGGGTGGGGGGCTGTGGGTGCGGGGGGGGGGGGGGCTGTGGGTGCGGGGGGGGGGTCTCCTTCACTCCTCCAACCCGTGATCTGGCTGATGCGCCTCCTCTTGGCAGGACCCAGAGCCCCACACCCGGGTCAGTGGGGGGGGGGGGGTGTGACTGAGCATCCCTGTGCCCAGCCCCCAGCAACCCCCCACACTCAGACCCCCGGGGCAGGTGGTTGCTCTGGCTCCCATCCCCCTTCCTGGGCTGCAGGGGCCAGGCAATGGGGCAGAACTTTCCACCCCCAGCCCCACCCCTCCCAGTGACCCTTGGCTGGGGCAGGGCAGGAGCAGTCCTTGTCCCTGGGCTGAGACCCCACCTCCCTGCACCCCAAGCATCAGATAGCCCCTGGCTCTGTCCCCGTGGGGTGAGGGGATTCGGTTACTGATCCAAGAGTGACCCTTAAAAGAGGAAACAAAGGGGAATAACGGGTCAGTTTTCAGAACGGAGAGGGGTAAATAGGGGTGTCCCCAGGCAGGGCCGGCGACGGGGGGTACTACGGGTAGAGCTGTACCGGGCCCCGGACTTTAGGGGGGCCCCGGTACACAGCAGTACCCGTAGTCATCCCCCCTTGTCGCGGGGCCTGGAGAGCGAGGAAGGGGCGGGGAGGCGGCGCAGCTCCCTCCGGACGAGCGCGCGTGTCCCCGGCAGGAGCAGAGAGCCCGGCCGGCGGCAGCAGCGCAGTCCGGGGGAGAAAGTGCGCGCGGGGGGGGGGGGGGGGGAACAGCAAGGGCGGCTTACGCCACTCCCGGGCTCTCGCTCCCGCTGCAGCCAGCCGCTGTCAGCTGGGGGGGAGCGCCGGCTGGGCTGGGGAGCGCCGGCTGGGCTGGGGGGCCCCCAAACTATCAGAGTAGGGGGCCCCCAAATTTCTGTCGCCGGCCCTGTCCCCAGGGGTCTGTACTGGGCCCCATCCTGTTCAACTTGTTCATAAATCATCTGGGAAAAGGGGTAAACGGTGAGGTGGCAAGATCTGCAGGTGATACAAAACGACTCGCGGCGGACTGGGGAGAGTGACGGGGGGGTCTCTCCGAACGGGGGAACAGGGCCGCAAACCGAGCGATGAAATTCAACGTTGATAAACGTGGGAAAACGTCACCCCGACCCCGCCCACAAAACGATGGGTCTGGATGAGCTGTGACCCCTGGAGGGATCTTGGGGTCCCTGGGGATCGTTCTCTGGAAACATCCACTCACTGGGCAGCGCAGCCAAAAAAGCAAAGTGTTGGGAATCATTAAGAAAGGGAAGGATAAGGCAGCAAATATTGAATTGCCGCTGTATAAATCCATAGTGCGCCCACCTCTTGAATACAGTGTGCAGATGTGGTCACCCCATCTCCAAAAAGATCTATTGGAGTTGGAAAAAGTTCCACAAAAGTTCAACAAAAATGATCAGGGGTCTGGAATGGCAGCTGTATGAGGAGAGATTAATAAGACGGGGGGGTTTCAACACACAGTCAACCTGTGGAACTCCTCGCCAGAGGATACTGTGAAGGCCAAAAGTACTACAGGGTTCAAAAAAGAACTAGATAAGTTCATGGGACGCAACTCCCCTTGGGCCCTTTCTACTGATCCTGGAGCTGGGGCCTTTCCCTGGGGGAGGGGGAATCACCCTGCTCTGTCTCCAGCCCCTTTCCCATCTCTCTCTCTCCCATCCCTTCCAGTTGAGCCCAAGGTGAAAGTCTCCCCCACCCAGTCGGGGTCCGGGCCCCACCCCCACCTGCTGGTTTGCTCGGTGACGGGGTTCTACCCCGGGGCAGTCGAGATCACCTGGCTGAAGAACGGGCAGGAGCAGACGGCCGGGGTGGTGTCCACGGAGCTGCTCCAGAACGGAGACTGGACCTTCCAGATCCTGGTGATGCTGGAGATCAGCCCCCGGCGCGGGGACGTCTACACCTGCCGGGTGGAGCATGTCAGCCTGCGGGGGCCCCTCGCCGTGCACTGGGGTAAGAGCTGGGGGGGAGGGGCAGCCCTCGGGGGATGGGCCCGGGTCAGAGCCTCACCCCACCCCTGGGGCAGGGAGCAGGGACATGACCCCCCGGCCTATCCCCGTCAGAGCAGTGAGGAGCCCTGGGGAATGAGACTGAGTGGACGTTTCTACAGCCCCCCCCCCCCCCCAGCACTTCACAGCCTGAGCCTCCAGCCAACACAGGGCTCCCCACCACCACTGCAATGCAACCCCCTCTGGGGCGGGGCAGGGCCGCTGTTTAACAGCCCCACACAGCCCTGCCCTGCAGTTTGGGACAGGAAGTGAAGGGGAATCCATCTCTCAGGGACACTTGCGGGGGATCAGCCGCCCCCTGGACCACGCCGCCCAAGCCGCCCAAGCCGTGAATTCAGAGTGCTGTCTACACGTCAGTTTTTAGAGCCCTCACATGAGACCTGCTAACCCAAATCTATCGACCTGGGCTGGGAGCTCCCTTCCCCGGGCTCCACAACGTGGTGTGGACACAACCTGAGTGGGGCAGTGCCGGGGCGGGGGGAGGAGAAAGGCAGACGGGAGCCTGGGCCAGAGGCCTCTGACTCTGCCCTGGCTGGTTCCGGTCCCCGGTTCTGACCCGGCCCGTTCCGTGTCCCTGTTCCAGAGGCTCAGTCTGACTCGGCCAGGAGCAAGCTGCTGACGGGGGTCGGGGGCTTCGTGCTGGGGCTGATCTTCCTGGTGCCCGGACTCATCGTCTACCTGAGGAATAAGAAAGGTGAGTGGGGCCGGGCGGGGGCAGGGCACCGGGGAGCTCAGGGGGGAGGTGGGGCTGGGGGGGCTCAGGGGTCGGAGGGGGGCTGGGTTCCTAGTGGGGGGTGTTCCATGCCTTGGGGCAGGGGCTGGAGCTCTGACCCCCAGGAACCGGCTCCCCCCCGCCCAGGGCTCTGACCATGTTTCTCTTTGTTTTTCAGGGCGCCCCGTTCCCCAACCTGCAGGTAATTTCAATCCCCCTCCCCCATTACACCCCCTCCCCCCACACTGAGCACAGGCTGCCTGGGGCGCCCGTGGGGCGGCTGCTTCTGCCCCTCGGCCCCTGACCCCCGCCCGGCTCAGCCCCGGGGCACTGGGCAGTGGGGCGCTGGCACCGCGGGGGAGGGGTCTGCGGGTCCCTCGGTCCCATCCAGGCCGATCCCCGAGCTGCTCCCGGGGGCCGAGGGTCCTGGGTCCGGCCGAGTGTTGCCCTGCGGCCGCCGGGCAGAGAAAATCCCCGTCCGTCCCGCTCGCCCCACGGCCGGGGCTGATTCCTCTCCCCTCTCCCCGCAGGACTCCTCGGTTAGACCCGGGGCGCCGGGTCCCCCGGCCGATCGGCAGGAGTCTCCGTCCGTCTCGCCCGGCCTGGAGAATGGAGAACCTGGGGCCGGTCCCGTCCCGTCCCCACCTGCTCCCCGCGCTCTGCCAGACTCCGGCCTGCGCTGCCCCCACCTGGGGACCCCTCATCCCTGTGGGACCCCTCCTGCCTTAACCCTTTACCTGCCCCAGCCCAGCCCCACCTTCCCGCTCGCCGGCCCCGCTTGGGGACCCCTCGCTGCCCCTCTGTCCCTGGGGCCCCCCTCCTGTGTTAACCCTTTCCTTGCCCCAGACCATTCCCACTTTCCCTCTCACCAACCCTGCTGCTCCCTCCTGGGGACCCCCCTGCATTAACCCTTTCCCTTCCCCAGCCCAGCCCCATGTTCCTCTTGCCAACCCTGCTGCCCTCGGGGAAGGTTTGGGGGACGCTGCTCCACAGCCTGGTGGGGTGGGGGAGGCTGAACTGAGGCCAGGCGCTGTTATATCTGCTGCACCCTAATAAACCATCCCCAGCCCCCCCACCTGGCTCTGTGCTAACTGCTCCCCCGGGACAGGGCTGGGGACACCGGGCCCGCTGGGTTCTGGCTGGGGGGGGAGTGGGATGGCACAGAGAAGCTGCCCCGGGGGAGGGGTCCCCAAACCCACCATGGGGCTATTTAGAGGGGAGGGGGCGGGGGAGGGCTGGATCTGACTGGGGGGAGGGGGCAGGACCCCAGAGGGTGGCTCTGGGGTGACTCCTGGGGGAGGGGGAGGCTGTGGGTTCCCGGTCCCAGTGCAGACCAGTTCCTCCCCCAGGGGTGGGGTCAGGAGGGAGGAGGCCGGGGGGAGCAGGAGCCCCATCCCAAAGTCCCAGATCCCACTTGGGGGGTTGACTGCGGGGCCCAAGCTATAGGGGACCCCACAACCTCTGGGGTGATATGTCGGCTGGGTGCTCACATTCCCCCTTCCCCCAGCCCGGTCCTGCTCTGTCACTGTCACCCTGCCCCAGGGCTGCAGGGGAGACACCGGCCCCTGTCCCGACATGACCATTAACGCTCCCCTGGGCCTTCCCCCCACCGCTCCCATTGGGTGCTGGTGTCTCCATCACTTCCTGTCCCAGGGCCTTCCCCCCGCCGCTCCCATTGGGTGCTGGTGTCTCCATCACTTCCTGTCCCAAAGTGCCATGTGCTGTTCCCAGCTGCCAGGCCCTGCCCCAGAGGTGGCTGCATTTCTGGTGTGGGGGGGGGGAATGGGCCCCAGTGCGAGGGGGGGTGCAGCGAGCTGTGGGGGCCCGGAAAGTGGGGAGACGAGGCCGTGGGGCGTCCCTGGGAGCTGAGCGTGTGGGCTGGCCCCAGGGTGTGACTCTGGGCGAGTCACTCAGCCTGGCCGGCTGCTCCTAGTGCTGTTCAAGGCCCCCCCCCCCCCAAATGGAGTCTCCTCTCCCAGCGCCCCACTCAGACCAGGGCCCGAGTAACCTTTCATGGGCCTGGCGCCCCCGTGGGGACAATGGCGCATGGTCAGTGCCTGGGGTGAGGGGCCAGGCGGGGGCATGACATGGTCCACACGGCCCAGTGCGAGGGCTGGGCCCGGGACGGGGAATCACTCCGGCCCCTTGGGAGCGGCGCCATCAGCCAGGCCAGGGCCTGCTCCGGCCAGGCTCCCTCAGGACCCACTTGCCTGGAGCCCCCCACCCCTACCCCCCCCCCCCCAACTGGCCAAGACTGGCCAGGCTTCTGCACCAGTCCCAGGCGCAGGGGAGACGGGGGCCCCACAGGTGGTGGGAAGCTGAGACTCCCCAGAGCCAGAGGGGCACTGGGGTCCGGCCAGGGGGCTGAGAGAAGCTGGGGGGGGGAGGGGCCCTGGCTGGCCAGCGTCTGGCTGAGAGGAACAAGTGGTGGGTGGGCTGGTGGGATCTCGGGGCGCAGTGCAAGTGGAGCAGGCCGGGACCATCGTAAACCTGGCTCTGACACAGACCATCCCGGCCCTGCGCCTCCCCCGGTCCCCCGCACAAGGTACTCCCCATCCTGCCACTGTGCTACCCAAAGTCTCACACCTAACTGGTGCGGCTACGGCAGCCCCATGGGCCAGACAGACCCAGCCCCCCCCCCGGAGCACCAGGACTCCAGCCCAGCTCCGAGTACGACCCCTGCTGACTCCAGCCCTTGACTGCGTCCCCCTCCGCAGGCTCCATCGGGGAGGGCAAGTGGACGGGGCTGCACTGGAGGGCCGAGGGAGGGACTGGCTGGGTCAGGGATGGACACGGGGCCTCTGCCCTTTGGGGCTTGGGGGCTCGGATCCAGCCTCAGGCCAGGGACTGGCTGGCTTGGGGCCGGGGCCGGGACGTGGGGCAGTCCAGGGCCGTCGATCCGGTGTCAGTGTGAACGTCCCCGTGCGAGTTGATCCGGTGTCAGTGTGAACGTTCCCCGTGCGAGTTGATCCGGTGTCAGTGTGAACGTCCCCGTGCGATTCCCACAGCCCCGTGGAGACGATTCTCCGGCCCCATGACCCAGGAAGGGTTAACGCTGCACGTCACTTCACGCCCCGTCCGCTCGTGGGGGGACAGACGGACAGACTGACGCCTGCTCCCCCCCCCCCACCTGGTTTCACTTCCCCCCGCGGAATATTTCTGATCCCCCCCCAGCACCCGGCACCAACCCACACTCTGCTCCCGGCCCTCCCGCCCCGACTCTGCCCGGTGCCGGGTGACGCTGGGTCCATGTGTTGCTCCCACTGGCCAAGCTGCGGAGGCGCCAACCCCGGCCCAGCCTCCCGCTTGTTTGTGGGTCGGTGAGACACCAGGGTTGGGGGGAGGGGCGGCTCATTTTGGTGCCAGGGACTTTCCACCCGAAACCACCCGGGGCCTGCAGCCCAGCCGGCATCAGGGGCCTGGCCCAGCCCCTCACCCACCCCGGAGCGGAATGACCGACCCGTGAAAGGCAGCCCCCGGTCTCCGCACCCCACAGAGGAAACAGAGACACTGAGCACAGGGGACTGGTCTGAAACCACAGAACTGGGATAGAACCCAGGAGTCCTGGCTCCCAGCTCCCCCTGCTCTAACCCACCAGCCCCCACTCCCCTCCCAGAGCCAGGGAGAGACCCCAGGAGTCCTGCCCCCCCCCCAGGCCCCCACCCCTTCCACATGCTAGAGACAAACGGGGGGGGGGGCTGTCTATCTGGGGTGCTCCGAGGAGTGGGGGGTGGTGTGGTCTGAGGGGTCCTGGCTGAGGATGGGGTTTGGGGGGTGCTGAGACTCAGGGGGGGGGCAGACGGAGGGACAGGCTGCGGGTGACGGATGCAGACACCCCTGCCCACGGGGGGCCCTGTGTGGCCGGATTAGCTGCGGGCGGGTTCGGGGGGGGGGGTCTGTGGAACATGTTTCCCCCCCCCCCCCCAATGGGTGAGGCACGTCCCTAGCAATCAGGCCCATCCAGCACTTCCCCCACTGGACTCCCCGCCCCCATGTTCCTGCCCCCCCCCCCCCGCGCACTATGGGGTGGGGGCGGCTGCAGATGTGACCCAAGCGCCCCCTGGTGACGCTCTCCCCACAGCATCAGCAAATGCTGCCCCATGGACACCCCCCCCCCCCGCCCAGCACAGCCCCATAGCGAGTCCCGTCCCACAGCTGACAGCGGGCCCCCCCCACGGGGCTCCAGAGAGCAGGATGGGGGCTGAGCAGCACTGGGGGGAATCCGGGGGCTCGGCAAAGACCCGCTGCTCCCCCTGGGGTGGGGGGGTCAGGTGCCTGGCTCTGAGAGACACCCTAACCCCCCCCCAGCCACTTCCCACTTCCCCCCCCTCAGAACTCCCAACCCCCTCTTGTCCCCTGACTACCCCCTCCTGGGACCCCTGCCCTAACTGCCCCCCCAGGAGCCCACCCCCCATTTAAGCCTCCCTGCAGCTTCTTGTCCCCTGACTGCCCCCTCCTGAGGACCTCCCCAATTACCCCCCTAGGAACCTACCCCCCAACAGTCCTCTGCCTGCCCCACCCTTATTCCCCACCCCGACAGAACCCCCCCATCCATCCAAACCCCCCTCCCTGTCCCTTGACTGCCCCCCCAGGAACCTATCCCCCTAACAGTCCTCTGCCTGCCCCACCCTTATTCCCCACCCCGGCAGAACCCCTGATCCATCCAACCCCCCCCCCCCCCGTCCCTTGACTGCCCCCCCCGGAAACCCCTTCAACCCCCCCCCCCCTTACCCTGCTGCTCAAAACAGCGATCTGAGAAGGGGGCAGGGATGGGGGAGCTGGGGGGGGGGGCTGTGGCTGCGGAGCTCCATGGTCTGAATCCAGCCAGCTGCCCTGTCAGCTGCCCTGCTCTGCGGGGGGGGGGGGGTCCCCCCACATTTCCAGATATTTATAAATTCCCCCCGACGCTATTTTTATCCACAAAAGCCGGGGAACCCGGACGAATGGGAACCCGAATCAAATCCACCTGCCAGTCCCAGGCAGGCCTTGGGGGGTGCCAGGGATCAGCACCAGGGTTTGTTCTTGGCCCATTATGTGTGTGGGGGGGGGGGGGCGGTGAAGGGAAACAGAGCAAGGGGAAAAGCCCCCCCGGGGTGCAGCAAAGCGCCCAGGCAGGGCCGGGCCGGGGGGGGGTTCGGGGCTGAGCCGAGGGGACAGGACAACACAAATAACAACCCCCCAAAGCAGCACAATCCCAGCGGATATATTACAACAACTTCCCAAAGTACTTACAAACATGACACCCGCCCGGCTCGGCACCAGGCCCCGCGGCCTGGGGACCCCGACGGCAGAGTCGCCCCGTGAAACGTGTGTCCGGGGCCCCGAGGACGTGAATTGGATCCCCCCCCCGCTCCCCTCCCCCCCAGGACGGGTCGTCTGGGGTTCGAAACCCGCAGCTGGGCCCAGACCCCGGGGGGCTCCGCGCCTTAAATAACAGAATTAATTTAAAATAAAACAGAACCAGCGTCCTCGCTCCTTGGTCTCTTCCACCGGGGGGGTGGGGGGGTTTGAAAGACCCCCAGAGACAGTCCCTCCAAACAGCCGGGTGGGGGGATGGTAATTAACAGGGTTTGTTCATTAGGGCCGGGAAGGGAGAGAGCAGTGGTCGGGCAGTGAAGGGCCATGGAGCCCTGTCCAGGTCCATTAACACTAATTAGTACGGGGGAAGGGGAGGGGCACCCCACTGCTATTAATTAATCAGATTGGCTCCTTTGACAGTCATTAGTCCCGTGGGGGAGGGGTTGGAGCCCCACAAATCAATACTAAGGACCGTGGTGGGGGAGGGGAGCAGAGACCCCCACCGAGATGAACATCTCTTCGTCCTCTGATGTTAATTAGCGCCGTGGGGAGGGGGCAGGAGCCCAGGGGTGTTAACCCAGGTCCTCTGCGCACCCGGGAGCCGCCCGCCCTGCTGAGTGAATTCCCGCTGGTTCACTCTGAACATCGAAGGGTTTGCTCCCCGGTCAGAGGGGAACTGGGGTCCCGGGTCCATCGGTTCGGGGTGACTCCAGGCTGGGGGTGGAGTTGAGGGGCTCTGGGAGATGGGGAGGGTGTACCCTGAGGCATTCTGGGAAATATGGCCCACGGGCTCCGAGGGCTCTTGCTGGTGCATTGTGGGAGCTCTGACTGGAGGATTTTGGGGCGGGGGGCTCCGAGGGATGTTGCTGGTGCATTCTGGGAGCTCTGCCTGGCGAATTGGGGGGGGCTCCCAGGGATCCTGCCAGCGTGTGGGTGTGACCGTCCCCTCTCCCCATGTTAAAATGCGGGGGGCTCTAAGCGGTGGCATCTCTCAGTGTCTCTCTCCGGTCCCGGGTCCCAGCGGCGGGTGTGTCGGTCTCTCGGGGTCTCTCCGGTCCCGGGGCCCAGCGGGAGACGCTGGCGGTGCGTCAGTCTATCAGGGTCTCTCTCCGGTCCCGGGTCCCAGCGGCGGGTGCGTCAGTCTATCAGGGTCTCTCTCCGGTCCCGGGTCCCAGCGGCGGGTGCGTTGGTCTCTCGGTGGCTGGGGCTGGTCATGGCGTGTCCGTCCCTCGAGGTCCCGGGAGGTCCCGTAGCGTCTCTGCTCGAGGGATGGTGGGTCCGGGCCAGGCTGGGACGTCCCCTCCGGGACCAGGGCGGGGCTCACGGGGGTTTGGTCCTAGCCCAGGAAACAGACGGGTCCCACCTCGAACCCAAACGCCTGCTTGGGCCCCCCAAAGTCCGTGAAGTGCGCGTCCAGCAGGGGGAGCTGCTCCACGCGGGGCGTCTTCACCTCCAGCACCGTCCGGTCCGGGCCCTTCCGCAGCTGCAGGGAGGACGGGGGTGGGGGGGGTCAGCGGCTCCAGGGGGCTGTTCCTGCCACGGGCTCCCCCGGGGGAGGGGGGACCTCTCTCGCCATGACAACCTGGGCTCTGCCCCCCTCTTCCTGGCATGGACACCAGCCTGTCCCCCTCCTCCTCTCGCCCCTCCTGCATTCCCCCTTCCCCTTCCCCTCCTTCTCCTCCTCCTCCCTCCTTCTCGTCCCCTTCCCAGGGTGTCTGCCGAGCCCTGGAACTGTCTGTCCATTCCCGCGCTTGGTGCATCCGCTGTCTCTATGTCTGTCTGTCTATCTGCTCCTAACCCTAGTGCGTCCATCCGTCTGTCTATTGCTACACCTGGCGTGTCCGCCCAGCTATCCACCCCTCGCCTAGTGTGTCTGTCTGGTCACCCAGACACCCCTCTGTGTATCCCGGCCCCCCATCCCGGAATCCTAGTGCCTCTGCCTGTCCATCATCCCCACCCTGGTGCATCTGCCCATCCCCCGCCCCCCCCAAATGTCTGGCCATCCAGCCTCCCTCCTAGTGTATCCACCCATCCCTCATCTCCTCATCCCTCCATCCATCCATCCACCCCTCATCCCTCCATCCCCACCCCCCATCCATCCCTCCATCCATCCACCTGTGATGTTACTGACATAATCTGGGACCATATAGATCATTGGTGCAACCAAGGTCCTGCAGCGGCACCAAATCTTATGTCAAGGGGGTCGTATAAGGGGTCCACGACCAGCTTATGGTTTGCTGGTTATGACTAGGCCATCGGTATGTGTGGATCAGTTTTGTAGTTGAAGTTACGAATGTTGGCTCTGGACTGTCTGTATCTCAAATCTGGGCTCTGCTTCTGGGTGACATCCCAGACAACTTGCTGTTAGCTCAGCCTGACCTGTTTGATGGCCCATTAACAACCATCAGCTACACAATAGACCCACTGAGGGAAGGCAACACATCCTGTGTCTTAGCAAGGGGCAGGGATTGCCCATGGGACTCCAAACTCCATTTTGCTGTAAGTCTCCACAGCAAAGAACAAAGAGGTTTTGACACCTGGAAAAGGCTATAAAAGGATAAAGAAAACTAGTTCAAGAATAGCAGCGTGTTAGTCTGTATCCCTCATTACAGAAATAGTTTCTCCTCTCTCCATGTCCACACCCCCCATTCAAATGCTAGAAGATTAGAAGAATAACCCATGGGTATTAGCCCACGAAAGCTCATGCTTCAAAACTTTATAGTTAGTCTTTAAGGTGCCACAGGACTTTGTTACCTCTGCTATTCCAGACTAACACGGCTACCTCTCTGATTCTTGCCACCCTCCCTGATCGGAGATAACAAGCTGGTTCAGCCTAATTGGACTAACCTTTTTACCTCCCACCTGGTTCTTGCCTACTTTTCTATACCTGCCTCTGGACACTTCCACTGCTTGCATCCGACGAAGTGGGTATTAGCCCACGAAAGCTCATGCTTCAAAACTTTATAGTTAGTCTTTAAGGTGCCACAGGACTTTGTTACCTCTGCTATTCCAGACTAACACGGCTACCTCTCTGATTCTTGCCACCCTCCCTGATCGGAGATAACAAGCTGGTTCAGCCTAATTGGACTAACCTTTTTACCTCCCACCTGGTTCTTGCCTACTTTTCTATACCTGCCTCTGGACACTTCCACTGCTTGCATCCGACGAAGTGGGTATTAGCCCACGAAAGCTCATGCTTCAAAACTTTATAGTTAGTCTTTAAGGTGCCACAGGACTTTGTTACCTCTGCTATTCCAGACTAACACGGCTACCTCTCTGATTCTTGCCACCCTCCCTGATCGGAGATAACAAGCTGGTTCAGCCTAATTGGACTAACCTTTTTACCTCCCACCTGGTTCTTGCCTACTTTTCTATACCTGCCTCTGGACACTTCCACTGCTTGCATCCGACGAAGTGGGTATTAGCCCACGAAAGCTCATGCTTCAAAACTTTATAGTTAGTCTTTAAGGTGCCACAGGACTTTGTTACCTCTGCTATTCCAGACTAACACGGCTACCTCTCTGATTCTTGAGGAATACTTGTAGCACCTTAGAGACTAACTAGTTTATTTCAGCATAAGCTTTCCTTGACTATAGCTCACTTCATCGGATGCATAGAATGGAACAGAAGTAAAATGCATTTATACACACAGAAAGAAAAAGAAAAGAAAAAAAATTGTCCATTAGCATACCAATTCTAAGAGGCTGTTAAATGTAGATGGTCCATTATCACTAGGAGGAAGATACACCTTTTGAAATGGATTTCTGTTGTCAGTGAAATTAACCCAGGAAATGCAATCAATTACTGTAATGAGAGAACCATTCGGAAGTCCTATTTAGCCCGTGGTTTATTGTGTCCAATTTGAAAATTAATTCCAGTTCCAGTTTTCAAATTGGACACAATAAACCAAGGACTTAACAAGACTTGCAACTGGTTCTCTCATGACACTAATTGATTGCATTTCCCTTGTTAATTTACCTTCAATAGGTGTTAAATCCGGCTTGACAGAAATCCATTTCAAAAGGTATTTTTCTCCTGCTGATAATGGCCCATCTACATTTAACAGCCTCTTAGAATTGGTATGTTAATGTACAACTTTTTTCTTTCTTTCTGTGCATATAAATGCATCTTACTTCTGGTCCATTTGTTGGAATAATGCAACTTAGAAGCAAATGTATTATGAATGTTGTATAGTATGATTTTAAAAACTGTCTCAAACTGAACTTTCACTCCTTGTATATGAACTCTCGACCTCTAGCCTGGCATGCATCTTAAACTTATGTTTACCCTGCCACAGCTGGGCAGGCGTCATAGTGTCTGAATACCCCTAAGTATCCTGCAATCTCCTGTTTACCAGACAGGTAAATGGAATAGATTAATATCACACAATGGATGTGATAGCCATTAAGTGTTCTCACCTGTGTAAGTGTATTGAAAGCCCCCCTCCCTTATTCACACCTGAGTATAAGAAAGGTCTCAGCCTTGCATGGAGCTGAGCCAGTTGTTTGGGTAATAACCCCTCTGGCTCCTATTGCGTGCAATAAATCTTGTTTTCCAGAAGTCTACTGAGTCATGCCTGTCCTTGAGAGTATATTGGGACTGGGCTCCAAAGGAACTAAGCAGTTTTTGCAACACATTCTCTGCATCCGATGAAGTGGGTTTTAGTCCACGAAAGCTTATGGTGAAATAAACTGGTTAGTCTCTAAGGTGCTACAAGTCTTCCTCGTCTTATTTACGGATACAGACTAACACGGCTGCTAATCTTGAACCTATAAGAACATAAGAACATAAGAACGGCCATACTGGGTCAGACCAAAGGTCCATCTAGCCCAGCATCCTGTCTACCGACAGTGGCCAATGCCAGGTGCCCCGGAGTGAGTGAACCTAACAGGTATGATCGAGCGATCTCTCTCCTGCCATCCATCACCCCCCTCTGACAGACAGAGGCTAGGGACACCATTCATTACCCATCCCGGCTAATAGCCATTTATGGACTTAGCCTCCATGAATTTATCCAGCTCTCTTTTAAACCCTGTTATAGTCCTAGCCTTCACAGCCTCCTCAGGTAAGGAGTTCCACAGGTTGACTGGGCGCTGCGTGAAGAAGAACTTCCTTTTATTTGTTTTAAACCTGCTGCACGCCAATTTCATTGAGTGGCCCCTAGTTCTTCTATTTTGGGAACAAGTAAATAATTTTTCCTTATTTACTTCCTCCACACCACTCATAATTTTATATACCTCGATCATATCCCCCCTTAGTCTCCTCTTTTCCAAGCTAAAAAGTCCTAGCCTCTTTAATCTCTCTTCATATGGGACCCGTTCCAAACCCCTAATCATTTTAGTTGCCCTTCTCTGAACCTTTTCTAGTGCCACTATATCCTTTTTGAGATGAGGAGACCACATTTGTACGCAGTATTCAAGATGTGGGCGCACCATGGATTTGTATAAGGGCAATAAGATATTCTCCGACTTATTCTCTATCCCTTTTTTAATGATTCCTAACATCCTGTTTGCTTTTTTGACTGCCGCTGCACACTGCGTGGATGCCTTCAGAGAACTATCCACAATGACTCCCAGGTCTTTTTCCTGATTGGTTGTAGCTAAATTAGCCCCCATCATATTGTATGTATAGTTGGGGTTATTTTTTCCAATGTGCATTACTTTACATTTATCCACATTAAATTTCATTTGCCATTTTGTTGCCCAATCACTTAGTTTAGTGAGATCTTTTTGAAGTTCTTCACAGTCTGCTTTGGTCCTTACTACTTTGAGCAGTTTAGTATCATCTGCAAACTTTGCCACATCACTGTTTACCCCTTCCTCCAAATCATTTATAAATATGTTGAATAGGATCGGTCCCAGGACTGACCCTTGGGGAACACCACTAGTTACCCCTCTCCATTCTGAAAAAGTTCCATTTATTCCTACCCTTTGTTCCCTGTCTTTTAACCAGTTTTCAATCCATGAGAAGATCTTCCCTCTTATCCCGTGGCAGCTTAATTTACGTAAGAGCCTTTGGTGAGGGACCTTGTCAAAGGCTTTCTGGAAATCTAAGTACACTATGTCCACCGGATCCCCCTTGTCCACATGTTTGCTGACTCCTTCAAAGAACTCTAATAGATTAGTAAGACACGATTTCCCTTTGCAGAAACCATGTTGACTTTTGCCCAACAATTTATGCTCTTCTATGTGTCTGACAATTTTATTCTTTACTATTGTTTCAACTAATTTTCCCGGTACGGACGTTAGACTAACTGGTCTGTAATTGCCAGGATCACCTCTAGAGCCCTTTTTAAATATTGGCGTTACATTAGCTATCTTCCAGCTAATAAAAGGCTGATGCCTCTTCTCCATCTTCTCTTCAGTCCTGCTTCTTATCTCAGCAGGGACTTTGCTACAAAGGGAAGCTCTGAACAAGGGACTGAAGGACCCGTCCCAGCTGGGGATGTTTGTTCTCTAGAGACTTGATTTGAACCTGCAGTTTATTCTATCACTGCTACAAGCCTGAACCAAGAACTTTGTGTGACAAAGTGGGAGTACTGTGTGTGTGTGCCTCAGTTTCCCCTATGCATTTCTTGGGCGTCTATGTGAAGGGAAAGGAATGTGTAGCTGATGCAAAGCAAAGCCAAGGTGAAGCTGTAACCTGACCCCAAGTGGGGGAGGGAGTGTGACGAAGTGGGGGTGCTGTGTGTGTGTGCCTCAGTTTCCCCTGTGCATTTCTTGGGTGTCTATGTGAAGGGATAGGGGCTGATGCTGGAAGCAAGGAGGTAACGCCCTCCCCTCACTGGGAGGCATCCCTGGAAGCTGTAACCTGACCCCAGGTGGGGGAGGGAGGTCAGCTGAACCTGTTGAAGGGAAGCCCGGGAAAACCAGACAAAGGAACAAAGGAGCAGGAAGTGGCTAGAGGGGGTTTGAGACAGTCTGGGTCTGGGTCGAGCTGGGAGAGGCAGAGAAGCGAACTCGCTCTCTGGCCCCAAGATGGATCCAGCTGAAGGCTCACGCTCACTGTATGGTCTGTGATTAGAAGTCATCGAATAAACCTGGGGAGGAAGCAGGAGCCCAGAATCTGGGTCTCACCTCCTGGCACCCCAGAAAGGCCTGACTGATGGACCCTGTTGAGACTGAGAAGCTGAGTTGGATGGTTCCTGACATCTCAAATAAACCGTCTATTCTGCTGGCTGGCTGAGAGTCACGTCTGACTGTAGATTCGGGGTGCAGAACCCATGGGCTCCCCCAGGACCCCGCCCAGGCGGGCTTGCTGGGGGAAGCACACGGAGGGGCAGAAGGTGCTGAATGCTCCGAGGTCAGACCCAGGAAGGTGGAAGTGGGGACCCCTGAAGCTCCTGGCCTGGGAAACAGGCTGTGTATGGAGAAGGGGCCCTCCACCCGGAGTCCGGTCTGGCTCCCTAGGGAGCGGTTTTAGACCATCGCCTGGGCGCTCCGTGACAGGGAGGTCAGCTGAACCTGTTGGAGGGAGGTCAGGTGATGCCTCCTAGCCCGGGAAACCAAACAAAGGACAGAGGGACTGGAGGTGGGGGAGGGAGTCTGGGTCTAGCTGGGAAGGGGAGAGCAGCGTTCTCGCTCTCTGGCCCCAAGATGGATCCAGCGGAGAGCTCACGCTCGCTCGCTGCATGGTCTGTGTTAGACCAGATGGAAGTCATCGAATAAACCTGGGGAAGAAGCAGGAGCCCAGAATCTGGGTCTCACCTCCTAGCACCCCAGAAAGACCTGCCTGACTGGATGGGCCCTGTTGAGACTGAGAAGCTCGGCGTTGGATGGTTCCTGACATCTCAAATAAACCGTCTATTCTGCTGGCTGGCTGAGAGTCCCGTTTGACTGTGGATTTGGGGTGCAGAACCCCTGGGCTCCCCCAGGACCCCGCCCAGGCGGGCTTGCTGGGGGAAGCACACGGAGGGGCAGAAGGTGCTGAATGCTCCGAGGTCAGACCCAGGAAGGTGGAAGTGGGGACCCCTGAAGCTCCTGGCCTGGGACACAGGCTGTGTACGGAGAAGGGGCCCTTCACCCGGAGTCCGGTCTGGCTTCCTAGGGAGCGGTTCCAGACCATTGCCCGGGCGCTCTGTGACACTTTGCCATCACTGGATGTAATTGATTTCTTTTAACCAATTCTTGCTCTCACCGATCTCTTCTTCCTTGCACAATAAACCTTTAGATTTTAGATGTGGGAAGATCTGATTTGTATATTGACCTGGGTCTGGGGCCTGATTCTTTGGAATTGGGGAGAACCGTTTTCTTTATTTGGGGGATTGGTTTTCATAACCATTGATCCCCAGGACAGGTGGCTGCTGGTGGTGATACTGGGAAGCTGGAGTGTCTAAGGGAATTGCTTGTGTGACTTGTGGTTAGCCAGGGGGGTGAGACCAAAGTCTTTTCTGTTTGGCTGGTTTGGTGCCTTAGTGTGGAAAACCCCAGCTTTGGGCTGTAGTTGCCCCTTTGGAAGCAATCTGTCCTGATCTGACACTCACAGTTGGATCTCACCAGGAACAGCACCGTCACACCACCCCTCCCCATCTCCCATCTCTGTCCATCCCTCCCTTCCTCCTACTGTATCCCTCCATCCATCCCTCATCTCATCCCTCCATCCCTCTATCTGCCTCCCTCCTAGTGTATCCATCTATCCAACCCTCCCCACCCCTCCGTCCTAGGTTATCCGTCCACCCTCCTCAACCCTCCCAGGGTCCATTCACCACCGCAGGGTATCCCTCCCAGTGTGCCTGTCCCTCCCCAGACTCACGGCGCAGCCGTCGGCCAGGGCGGTGATGTAGGGGCTGTTCTGGTGGCTCAGCTCCTCCTCGTTGGCGCCCCGCAGGCGGAGGGCGCGCTGGTGGTCCCCGGAGGCGGCGCTGCGCCAGCCCACCGAGCGCTGGCAGTGGTAGGTGAAGTTCTGCCGGGCGGCCACGCTGAGCAGCCGCAGGAAGGTGAGCTGAACCGCGCCCACCGGGCGCCCGGCCGCGTCCACGTACGAGAACTGGGGGGGCAGGGACACGTTAGGGGGACGCACGGGGCAGCCACCCTCCCTCCCCCGCACTCCCCGCTCGGGGCAAGGCCTGGGGAGCCCCTGCCGGGGGACTCAGTGGGGATCAGACTCTGAGCGCTGCGTGAGGGGCACAGGGGCAGGGAGAGGGATGGGCAGAGATGTGAAAGGACGGAGGGACAGAGCGGAGGACGGGGGATGGGCAGAGCGGAGGACGGGGGATGGACAGAGCGGAGGACGGGGGATGGGCAGAGCGGAGGATGGGGGTGGACAGGGTTAGAGACGGTTGCTCTGCTGTGGATCTGTCGCGCCGCAGACAGAGGGACGCTGGGCTGGACAGACATGAAACAGGCGACTCGCAGGGCAGACGAGACTCCAGGGGGGTCTAGGGACGGGTAGATCCCAGGACGGGTGGATCAGAGAGAGGAGAGTCGGGGGCGGAGGAAGGGGGGCGAGGATCTAGGACCGGGGAGATACACCCTGGGGGCACGGAGCGGGATTCTGGGGGGATGAATGACAGAGGGGTTTGAAGGCTGGACGGATGGACGTTAGTGTGGGCGGTTCACCGGAGGCCCCCTACAGACCCCAGGTGTTGGGGGGGGGTCAGGGTTGGAGCCAGGGGGTACAGGAGCGCGCACACACACATACGCACACACACACGCTCAGGCGGGCCTGTCTCTGGGGCTCATTCAGAGGGGCTAGGGGTGTGAAGGGGCTGTGAGCTGTATTATCGGGGTGCAGGATCCCCGGGACCAGGCCGGCTGTCGGGGTGACCCAGGCGGTGTCTCCGAGCCCGGGACAGGCCCCCCGGCCCCGCTCTCACCTTGCTGCCTTCCCGGAACTGGCTGAACCAGCGGGGGGGCGTCTCCTCCGGCCACGCAGACATCGGGACCTGGCAGGGGAGACCCCGAGAGACGGGCTCAGGGGGGCTGCACCTGGGGGTGCCCCACACGCGCTGAGCCGGGCTGGGGCTAAATCCTCCCCTCAGCCAGACACGCTGCTCTAGTGCCCAGACCAGACAGCGGCGGCTTGGGGCTGTTAGAACAGGAGAGAACCCAGGAGTCCCAGCCCCCCAGTTCTAACCACTAAACCCCACTCCCCTCCCAGAGTGGGGAGAGAACCCAGGAGTCCCAGCCCCCCCCCCCCCGCTCTAACCACCAGACCCCACTCCCCTCCCAGAGCAGGGAGAGAACCCAGGAGTCCTGGCCCCCAGCCCCCCTCACACCCACCTTCTGTGTCTCTCTGGTGGGGAAGAGGCAGGTCTCCCCGCCGGCTGTGAAGTCGCAGTGAACCTTGAAGGAGTCCCGGGAGCAGCCCTCGTTGGGGTCGATCCAGTACTCGCCTGGGAGGGCGGGGGGTCAGTGCACAAACAATCCTCAGTCCCGTCCCATTTCCCCCCCCAGCCCCGAGCCACCCCAGCAGTGTGGGCCCCTAGCGCCTCCCAGGGCCAGTCCTGACTGCCGGGGAGAGCCCCCCTGTTGTCCCCTGCCCCGACCCCTCCTGCCCCCGCCCCACCCCCTGTCCCGACCCCTCCTGCCCCCACCCTGCCCCCTGCAGCCCAGCCCCATAGCGCCGCCCTGGGGCAATGGGACCAGCCCTGAGTGCCCGGGGAGAGGCCTCTGCTGCCCCCCGCCCCGTCCCCTGCTGCCCCCCGAACCGACTCCTCCTGACCCCCATCCCGACCCCTCCTGACCCCGCCCCGCCCTCTGCTGCCCCCCGTCCTGCTCCCTGCTGCCCCCGGCCCCATCCCCATCCTGCCCCCACCCCGCTCCTTGCACCCAGCCCCCCAGCACTGCCCCGTCTCCCCTGGATACCAGCCCCCAGCACTGCCCCGTCTCCCCTGGATCCCAGCCCCCCAGCACTGCCCCGTCTCCCCTGGATCCCAGCCCCCCAGCACTGCCCCGTCTCCCCTGGATCCCAGCCCCCCAGCACTGCCCCGTCTCCTCTGGATCCCAGCCCCCAGCACTGCCCCGTCTCCCCTGGATCCCAGCCCCCAGCACTGCCCCGTCTCCTCTGGATCCCAGCCCCCTGCACTGCCCTGTCTCCCCTGGATCCCAGCCCCCCAGCACTGCCCCGTCTCCCCTGGATCCCAGCCCCCCAGCACTGCCCCGTCTCCCCTGGATCCCAGCCCCCAGCACTGCCCCGTCTCCCCTGGATCCCAGCCCCCCTGCACCTCCCTGTCTCCCCTGGATCCCAGCCCCCCAGCACTGCCCCGTCTCCCCTGGATCCCAGCCCCCAGCACTGCCCCGTCTCCCCTGGATCCCAGCCCCCAGCACTGCCCCATCTCCCCTGGATCCCAGCCCCCCAGCACTGCCCCGTCTCCCCTGGATCCCAGCCCCCAGCACTGCCCCGTCTCCCCTGGATCCCAGCCCCCCAGCACTGCCCCGTCTCCCCTGGATCCCACCCCCCCAGCACTGCCCCGTCTCCCCTGGATCCCACCCCCCCAGCACTGCCCCGTCTCCCCTGGATCCCGGCCCCCCAGCACTGCCCCGTCTCCTCTGGATCCCAGCCCCCCAGCACTGCCCCGTCTCCCCTGGATCCCGGCCCCCAGCACTGCCCCATCTCCCCTGGATCCCAGCCCCCAGCACTGCCCCGTCTCCCCTGGATCCCAGCCCCCAGCGCTGCCCCGTCTCCCCTGGATCCCAGCCCCCCTGCACCTCCCCGTCTCCCCTGGATCCCAGCCCCCCAGCACTGCCCCGTCTCCCCTGGATCCCAGCCCCCTGCACTGCCCCGTCTCCCCTGGATCCCAGCCCCCTGCACTGCCCCGTCTCCCCTGGATCCCAGCCCCCAGCGCTGCCCCGTCTCCCCTGGATCCCGGCCCCCTGCACTGCCCCATCTCCCCTGGATCCCAGCCCCCAGCACTGCCCCGTCTCCCCTGGATCCCGGCCTCGCTCACCATCGGGCAGGTCCGGGTGGCAGAGCTGCAGGTCCTGGCAGGTGCGGGCCGGGTTCTCCGGGGTGCCCATCGGGTGTTTCATCTGCTCGATCTCCCGCTTCAGGGCGTGGAGGGAGCCCAAGATCTCGTCCATGTCGCCCGCGGGGCCCCGGGGCTCGTCCGCCGCCAGCCCCTCCCCGTCCTCCCCCACCGGCTGGCTGGCGTCGATCGACCGCCTGCTCTTCCTGGGCAGCTGGATGGGCAGCGGCTGGATCACCTCCCCGGGGGGGCCCTGCGCGGCACAGCACCCTCAGGGGGTCAGGGGGTCAAGGGGAAGAGTGGGGAGGAGGGGCAGGGGGCAGGTGGTGGGGAGGGCAGAGGGTGAGGTGGGGCAGGGAGGGAAGGGGACAGGGCGGGGGGAAGGGTAAATGCTGGAGCCGGGAACAGGGGCGATGCTGTGAGCGAGGGATGGGGGGGACCGGGGGGAGGGGCAGAGAGGGATGGCGGGGGTGGGGTAGGGAGGGAAGGGGGCAGGGCAGGGGGACAGGGACCCGACGGTGCGAGGCAGCAGGTCGAAGGGAAGCGGGGGGGTCACTCACCGGGTGTCCGGGGGGGCCGGGGACGCCTCGCTCGCCCTTGGGGCCGGCTTGTCCCTGTGGGGGGAAGAAAACAGAGACGTCAGCTGCCTGCAGGACTGAGGGGGGGGAGAGGGCCCCCCCGCTTGGGGCACCAGGGACAGCGCTTACCGTGGCTCCCTTCGCCCCCTTGGGACCGTCCGGGCCCTGCAAGGCAAGGACAGGACAGTCAGAGACGGGGAGGGGGGTGGTCCTGTATTCACACCCCACTGCAATGCACCTAGTGAGGTCCCTTTGCACACCAGTGCCTGGCTGGTCCGTGAGGTCACGGGGCCCCGGGCAGCCACGTCGCACGCACGGCACGGACACCACGGAGAGGTTGGGGAGGTGACAAGGAGAAGGGCCCGCGTCAGAGCCGGAGGGGCAGCACAGAGCTGGGGGGCCGGGGAGGTGGATTAACGCTGCCGGCAGGACAACTCCCCAGTCGACGCTCCCTGCGCTCAGCACACCCGCCCCCCGGCCCCTCGCCTCGGGGACAGAGGACTCTGGGGTCCCCTCAGGAGCATGTCCCAGGGGCTGAACTACCCAGGGCACGTCCCTGAGGGCTCAAGGAACCGTCCCGGCGCATGGGCGGCAAGGGGAGGGTCGGCGCCTGGGACCGGCCCTGCGCGGGGGTGGGGGGTGGGGCAGGGGGAGGGTCGGCGCCCGGGACCAGCCCGTGGGCGGCAGGTCGTTCCCGCAGCGTTTTCTCCTGACTTTCCCTGTGAGCGTCTGACCTCGGCGCCTGTCACCGGGACCCCCGGACCACCCCCCACGAACGACACTGCTCTGCTGTCTGGTGACCCCGGCCCCGGGCTGGGAGCCGTGTGGGGAACGCATCCGCATCTCCCCCTGCTCGCTCCAGGATCCCCTAGGGGCAGGGCCCTGAGCTCTCGGCCCATCCAGGAGAGGGCTGGACAGTGCAGAACACACAGTCTGGGGGGCCGGGGTAGGAGTGGGCTGGGGTCACCCCACAGCACCAGCCCAGGCTGGCGGGGGCCGGGCGTGGCGGGCGGGCGGTGGCTGTCCCAGCCCTCGGGGGCAACACACCTGCTGGGGGCTGGCTGGGGGGGTCCAGGCTGGGAGCTCCAGGGAGGCACCGTAGGGCACCCCACGGTACCAGGCCGGTGGTGACAGCCCCCTGCCCTCGTCCAGACTGCCCCCCAGAGTGTCACGGGCACGTCACAGGGGATGCCCAGACATGGGGTGAGGGGCAGGCGACGAGACGGGGCCCGTTACAGGGGATGCTCAGAGGGGGGCCACGGGGTGAGGCCCAGCCCCACAAGCAGCACAGGGGAAGGTCAAAGGTCACTCACAGGAAGTCCCGGGGGCCCGGCGGGGCCGATGGGGCCGGTAGCACCAGGGATCCCCTGCAGGGACGAGAACAGAGCGGAATTAGCGCAGGAACAGGAGCACCCCAATTAGAATCATGGACTATCCGGGTTGAAGGGTCCTCAGGAGGTTCTAGTCCAACCCCCTGCTCAAAACAGAACCAACCCAACTAAATCATCCCAGCCAGGGCTGTGTCCAGCCTGACCTTAAAAACCTCTAAGGATGGAGATTCCCCCACCTCCCTAGGGACCCCATTCCAATGCAATTAACCCCTCGCACCCCAGACCTCACAGGGGCTCCCACATTCACCCCCCATCTGGCGTGGGCCCAACACAGCCTCCTCCCTGGGCAGCCTTGCTCACCATGCACCCCTCCCCCCCCAGCCAAGAGCAGTGATTCGAACCCAGGAGTCCTGGCTCCCAGACCCCCCCACCCTAACCCACCAGATCCCAATCTTCTCCCAGGGCCAGGGATAGAACCCAGGAGTCCTGGGTCCCAAATCTCCCCGCCGGCCCTAACCCACTAGACCCCACTCCCCTCCCAGAACTGGGATAGAACCCAGGAGTCCTGGCTCCTGGCCTCCCAAGCTTCCACTGCTCCCCACATGGCAGGGGTCTCTGGCAGGGCGTCTGGCAGTGGAGAAGCCCCCCCCATCCCCCCCGCCCATACTCACGGTCTCTCCTTTCGACCCCAGGGTGCCCTGGGGACCAGGCAGGCCCCGGTCTCCTTTCTCCCCCTGCTCGCCCGGGGGCCCGATCAGACCAATCAGACCGGGGTGGCCCTGGGGAAAGACAGACGGGTCAGGGCAGGACAGACAGACGGGGGACAGCCTCCAGGGCTGGGTGTGTCGGACAGACAGACAGACAGTATGCTGGGGGCTGGGCGGGTCGGTACGGACAGTGTGGGGAGGGGTCTGCGTGCAGGGTCTCTGCCCGGGACTCTCACACACCCTTGTGTGCCCCAGGGTACACACAGGCAGTTGTGTTGATGTGTCTCGTTCACACAGTCTTGTGTCTCGCTTGTGCCACGCTCATGATGGGCGTGTCGTGGGCGTTCCGTCTCTCGGTTCATTCACCCCTGTCACGTTACTGGAATTATTGGGGATCCTATAGATCATTGGAGCAACCAAGGTCCTATAGTGACACCAAATCTTATGTGAAGGGTCATAACAGGTGTCTATGACCAGGTTATGGAGGGCGGATTATGAATATGCCATTGGTATGTGTGTATCTTTTTTGTAACTAAAGTTATGAATATTGGATATATGGTGCCTGTACTTCAAACTGATCCTTGGCTGCTGGGTGAAATCTCAGACAAGCTGTTGTTAACTTGGCTGGCCTGGCTGATGGCCCATTAAGGGACATCAACCACACAATGAACTTTGTAGATGCCTGTCCACACCCGAGCTGCTCTAGGAATGTGACCTGCCTGGTCAGAAACTGAATCTTGGAGAGTCTGGTGATTGGATCTTGTGGCTATGAACCTCCAGTTTGCAACTGGACTCTGCACAAGGAGGAGGGGGGGGGGGGGGTCTTCGCCCACAAGAGGAAGTCTATAAAACCTGGGAGACACTCCCTCCAGTCTCCAGCCTGGCTCCTACCTCTGGATGGGACTTTCCTACACAAGGACACTCTGGCCAATGGATTGATGACCCATCCCTGCAGGGGATGCTTTCCAGAGACTTTGATTTAAACCTGCAGTTTATTCTACCTTTGCTGCCTGAACCAAGAGATTTGCCATCACTGCGTGTAATTGATTTCTTTTAACCATTCGTAGCCCTCAACTAGACCTTTCTCCTTGTATAATAAACCTTTCGATTTTAGATTCTAAAGGATTGGCAACAGCGTGATTTGTGGGAAGGTCTGATTTGTATATTGAGCTGGATCTGGGGCCTGATTCTTTGGAATTGGGGAGAACCGTTTTCTTTATTTGGGGGATTGGTTTTCATAACCATTGGTCCCCAGGACAGGTGGCTGCTGGTGGTGATACTAGGAACCTGGTGCGTCTAAAGGAATTGCTTGAGTGACTTGTGGTTAGCCAGTGGGGCGAAACCAAAGTCTTTTCTGTTTGGCTGGTTTGGTGCCTTAGTGTGGAAAACCCCAGCTTTGGGCTGTAGTTGCCCTTTGGAAGCAATCTGTCCTGATCTGACACTCACAGTTGGTCCCACCAGGAACAGCACCGTCACACCCCGCACTGTGTATCACGTGTGCGCTGGCACGTTCCGTGGCACAGCGTGGCGTGGGCAGGTGTCACGTCGCACACACTGGTGCACAGGATGTGTATCATTCCCACCCGCTTGTGTGTTGTGTGTGTTCACACCCAGACTGCGCCCCTCGTGTGCCCCCCCCTCACCTTCTCTCCTTTGGCTCCGGAGTCCCCTTTGAGGCCGGGCAGCCCCGGGGGGCCCTGCGGGGAGACAGGAGCAGACGGGTTAGCCGGGGAGGGGCGGGGGGTCCCCAGCTGGGGGCGCTGTCGCACGGGAGGGCAGAGTCACACTCACCACAGGTCCCGGGGGGCCCGTCTGGCCCGTCGCCCCCGGCTTGCCTTGTTCTCCCTGCGCGGGATGGAGGGGAGAGTTAGAGCTAAACGCTGCCCCGACCATGCCCCGGGGCTGCCCCCCACCGCCCCCAGCCTGCTCTGGGGCTGAGAGACTGGAGGCAGGGAGTCCCGCACCCCACCCCTCTGGGGCTGCCAGACTGGGGGCAGGGGTCCCACACCCCACTGGGGCTCCCCGGTTGGAAGCAGGGGGTCTCAGGCCTTGACCGCCCTGGACAGGCCTGCAGGGGGCAGAGTTCCACTCTCAGCCCACTGGCATCGGGGGAGGGGCTCTTCTGGAGTTGGGGGGGGAGCTGAGACTGGACCCAGCCCCCACATGTCTGGGGCTCAGGGACCCATCAGCAGGCAGGGAAATACAAGCATGGATTGCAGAGCTGGGGAGAGACCCCTCCCCTCCCAGAGCGGGGAGAGAACCCAGGAGTCCTGGCTCCCAGCCCACCCAGCTCCAACCCCCCAGCCCCCACTCCCCTCCCAGAGCGGGGAGAGAACCCAGGAGTCCTGGCTCCCAGCCCACCCAGCTCCAACCCCCCAGCCCCCACTCCCCTCCCAGAGCAGGGAGAGAACCCAGGAGTCCTGGCTCCCAGCCCCCCCTGCTCTAACCCACCAGCCCCCACTTCCCTCCCAGCCCCGGGAGAGAACCCAGGCATCCTGCTGGCTGTCACTTACCACTGAGCCTGGAATTCCTCTCAGCCCGTCTGTCCCCTGTTTGCCGGCGGGTCCCTGGGGCCCCACGGGGCCGGTTTTGCCAGGCGGTCCCACGGCGCCCGGCTCGCCCTGGGGGTCGGAGGGGACGGGTGAGCTCGGGGACAGGGCGACACGTTCATAGCTGGGGGGGGGGCGCTCCTGGGTGTCACCGCGCCCCGCTGGGGTCAGAGACCCTCCAGGGCCCCCCATGACACCGAGCCCAGTGCATTGTGGGACAGGACCCCTTGGCATGGCCGGCCGCGGCCTGCCTGTCCTGGGAGCTCCCCGCCTGGGCCCTGGGCCAGACCCAGCTGAGCCTTGACTCCGAGGAGCACCGAGCTGGGACCCCAGGGGACCCCGGGACCCGACACCTCCCCAACAGAGACCCCCACCCCGGGGGAGGGCCCCCCAGAGCCTGAGTCACTTACCTTAGAGCCCTTCTCGCCCTGACGCCCCTCGGGACCCGGGGAGCCTGCGGGGCCCTGCGGAGAGAGAAGGGGGGTGAACGAGGGAATGGGACACGGGTCCTGTCCCCTTTAGGGCAGGGACTGGCTGGCTCAGGGGGGCAGGGAACGGGGCAGGGACTGTCCCCGCTAGGGGGCACCGACTCCCACCTGGCCCCAGGGCAGGGACCGGCGGGCTCAGGGGGGCAGGGAACAGGGCCGGTCCCCTCTAGGGCGGGGGACCGGCTGGCTGGGTGTGGGGCGGGAGGGTCCCTAGAGCTCAGCGGTTTCCGTCATTAGCTGCCGCGCTCTGGCCGGGCGTCTCGCTCGCTGCCGGGGACGGGAAGGAATTTCCTGCCCACAGTGCCGGGGGGGGGGGGGGGGGCTGCACAAGTCCCAGTGCCCGCCCCCCCCCCCCCGCGCAGTGAGAGTCCCAGGGGGCCGGGTTGGTGCGCGCGTCTGCTGCCCCCTGCTGGCGGGGTCACTGGTGGGTGCGCTGGGTGAGGGGGGGTCTGTGTAGGTGGGGGGGGGGATTTTGTGCCGTTCTGGTCAGAGTCCCTGTCACGTCCCTCACCCCCCCACACACACAGTGAGACGCCTCCACCCTGCTCCTGGGGGATGGCAGAACAGGGGGGGGGGCAAACAGACCCATCACTTACCCTCTTCCCTGGAGGTCCCAGGGGGCCATTTTCTCCTGTCGGGCCTGGTGAGCCCTAGAGAGAAAGAGCTGGAGTGAGGAGAACCAATCGAATCCAGAACAATACCGGGGGAGGGGATCTGATCCGGAACACAAGGGAAAGGAGAACCCAGAGATGGGGGGGTCTGATCCAGAACAGGGGAGCAGGCCGGGGGCGGGTACAGTCAGAGCGGGGGGATCCAGAACACGAGGGAAAGGAGAACCCAGAGATGGGGGGGGTCTGATCCAGAACAGGGAACCAGGCCGGGGGTGGGTACAGTCGGAGCGGGGGGATCCGGAACATGAGGGAAAGGAGAACCCAGAGATGGGGGGGTCTGATCCAGAACAGGGGAGCAGGCCGGGGTCGGGTACAATCAGAGCGGGGGGATCCGGAACATCGGCTGCGGGTTCCAATCCGGAACATGGGAGGGGCCAATCAGGAAGGTCGGGGAGAAAGGACTCCGGAGCGGGGGGACCCGATCTGGAACACGGGGGGCACGCGGAGTCTGATCAGACTGTTTGGGGGCTCAGGGGGATCCCATCTGGAGCGCTGGAGACACAGGTGGGGAGATCCATTCCAAACTGTCGGGGGGGGGTCACTCACCAGCTGCCCCGGTTCCCCGTCCTCGCCTCGCTCACCCTTCGCCCCGTCCTGGCCCTGGAGGGGAAAACAAGCCCCGAGTCAGCAGGGGGCCTCGGCAGGGACCCCGAATCCCAGCCGGGGACCCCAAACCCTGCTGCATTCCCACTGGGTCCCCACCCGACCTCCCAGCACCTCCCCTGCCCCCAGACTGCAGGGCAATGCATGGGGCTGGTACTTACCCTGGGGCCCATTTCACCTGGGGGGCCCGGATCCCCCGGGAAACCAACAGGACCCTGGAAGAGACGGGAATTAATTAGCCTGAGCCACCTCCTCCTCCAGCCAGGCACAGAACCCAGGAGTCCTGGCTCCCAACCTCCCCCCTCTAACCACTAGACCCCACTCCTCTCCCAGAGCTGGGAGAGAACCCAGGAGTCCTGGCTCCCAACCTCTCCCCTCTAACCACTAGACCCCAGTCCCCTCTCAGAGCTGGCAACAGAACCCAGGAGTCCTGACTCCCAACCTTCCCCTCTCCCCTCTAACCACTAGACCCCACTCCCCTTCCAGAGCTGGGATAGAACCCAGGAGTCCTGGCTCCCCCTCCTCCGGTCTCTGCGCCACGTCACTCACAGGGTTCCCCTTGGGCCCATCGTCTCCGGGGGGGCCTTTCCCTCCAGGGGGTCCGGCTGTGCCAGCGGCTCCGGTTTCTCCTTTTTCCCCTCGCTCTCCTCGCGGGCCCTGGGAAGGAGACAGAGGGGACGGGGGTGTCCGTGTGGGGTCCGTGGGCAGGGGGAGGATGTGGGGAGTGGCCTGGCTGAGGGCAGAGCCCTGGGGGTCAGCTCTAGGGGAGAGGTCCCCCAGTGTCCCTTGGGGAGATCCCCCATGTGTGGGGGGGTAGGAGTCTCTTCTGGGGGGGCCTGTCGGGGGGGCGGGGTCCGGGTCCGTGTCTCTGGGGTGGGGTCCACAGCCTGGGGGGAGCAGTGCTCTGGGGGTCCTGACAGGAGACACCCCAAGGAGGGGCCCTTGGCTGGGGGGAGCAGTGTTTTGTGGGTCCGAGGGGCCCCTGGCCGGGGGGAGCAGTGCTCTGGGGGTCCAAGGAGGGGCCCCTGACCGGGGGGAGCAGTGCTCTGGGGGTCCAAGGAGGGGCCCTTGGCTGGGGGGAGCAGTGCTCTGGGGGTCCAAGGAGGGGCCCTTGGCTGGGGGGAGCAGTGCTCTGGGGGTCCAAGGAGGGGCCCTTGGCCGGGGGGAGCAGTGCTCTGGGGGTCCAAGGAGGGGCCCTTGGCTGGGGGGAGCAGTGCTCTGGGGGTCCCTGACAGGAGACACCCCAAGGAGGGGTCCTGGCTGGGGGGAGCAGTGCTCTGGGGGTCCAAGGAGGGGTCCTTGGCTGGGGGGAGCAGTGCTCTGGGGGTCCAAGGAGGGTCCCTGGCTGGGGGGAGCAGTGCTCTGGGGGTCCAAGGAGGGGTCCTTGGCTGGGGGGAGCAGTGCTCTGGGGGTCCAAGGAGGGGTCCTTGGCTGGGGGGAGCAGTGCTCTGGGGGTCCAAGGAGGGGCCCCTGGCCGGGGGGAGCAGTGCTCTGGGGGTCCAAGGAGGGGCCCTTGGCTGGGGGGAGCAGTGCTCTGGGGGTCCAAGGAGGGGCCCTTGGCTGGGGGGAGCAGTGCTCTGGGGGTCCAAGGAGGGGCC
This sequence comes from Sternotherus odoratus, assembly GCA_032164245.1. Classification (NCBI taxonomy): domain Eukaryota; kingdom Metazoa; phylum Chordata; order Testudines; family Kinosternidae; genus Sternotherus; species Sternotherus odoratus. The sequence continues at coordinate 733,230 of JAVMKO010000012.1, forward strand.
CTTGGCTGGGGGGAGCAGTGCTCTGGGGGTCCAAGGAGGGGTCCTGGCCGGGGGGAGCAGTGCTCTGGGGGTCCAAGGAGGGGTCCCTGGCTGGGGGGAGCAGTGGTCTGGGGGTCCCTGGCTGGCGGCTGACAGCTCTGGCTGGGCCTTAGTGAGGAAGGGACAGACAGGGGGAGCTGGCCAGTGATTCCCGTAGGGGGCAGGGCCCCAGTAGCGGGGATGATGGGGGTTCTGGGGGGCTCCTTGGTGGGGGACGGAGTGGGGGCATCCCATGGGATAGCGGCTCTGCCAGCAGGTGGGGTGAGGACTCAGGGGAGCCGGGGGGGGGGGACAAACAGGGGAGGGGGTGACGAAGGGGGAAGTTTCCTGGTTTCCTTTTTTCCCTGGGGGGGGGTGTGTTTCCTATGGGTGCAGAGGGTCTGTGACTCAGTTTCCCTGGGTGTGACTGATTGAACAGGGCAATGCGGAGGGTCTGTGACTCAGTTTCCCTGGGTGTGACTGATTGAACAGGGCAATGCGGAGGGTCTGTGACTCAGTTTCCCTGGGTGTGACTGATTGAACAGGGCAATGCGGAGGGTCTGTGACTCAGTTTCCCTGGGTGTGACTGATTGAACAGGGCAATGCGGAGGGTCTGTGACTCAGTTTCCCTGGGTGTGACTGATTGAACAGGGCGATGCGGGAGGGAGTTTGTGGTCACAGGTGACTGTGGAGGGAACTTGGGACCCAGCCCATGGCCTGGAGAGTGGAGACCCCAGTGACCGGGGGACCTGGAGCCCAGCTCAGGAGTCGCAGGCCGTGCTGGGGGGGGGGGGAGAACAATGGGGGGCGGGGAGAGGATCCCCGGGACCCGACAAGCCAGTTCCAGCCAGAGGCCCAGACGACCCTGTTTACCGGGAGAGCAGACAATGGACAGAGGCCGGGCTGGGGGCTGGTGATAGCAGCTGGGGGGGCGGGGCTCTCAGGGCTGCAGAGGGGGGGCGGAGCTTGGGGCTGAAGAGGGGGAGGGGGTTTCCCAGGGGGGTTACCAGCCAGGCTGCCAGGTGGGGGTGAGGACTCAGGGAGCCCCAGGGGGGGGTAGGAGAGGGACAATCGGGCGGAGGGGGACAGTCGGGAGGAGGGGGTTTCCCAGGGGGGTTCCCGGCCGTGCTGCCAGGTGGGGTTGAGGATTCAGGGAGCCCCGGGGGGATGGGGACAGTCGGGGGGGAGGGGGGTTCCCAGGGGGGGTCCCGGCCGTGCTGCCAGGTGGGGGCGAGGATTTGGGGAGCCCCGGGGGGAGGGGGACAGTCGGGAGGAGGGGGTTTCCCAGGGGGGTTCCCGGCCGTGCTGCCAGGTGGGGGCAAGGATTCGGGGAGCCCCGGGGGGAGGGGGGACAGTCGGGGGGGGAGGGGGGCTCCCAGGGGGGCTCCCGGCCGTGCTGCCAGGTGGGGTATGCGAGGGAACAGGGGCTGGGACCCCAAAGACTCACCTTGACTCCCGGCTCCCCAGGGATACCGGGGGCCCCCGACTCGCCGGGCTCACCCTGCAATGAGAGAGGTCAGAGGTCACACTCCGGCTGATCCCAGGGGGGCGCGGCAGCACCCGACAGGCCCTGTGTCACCAGACCCCACTTCCTCCCCCTGCCCCCACCCCGAGCGCAGACAGAACCCAGGAGTCCTGCTCCGGCCCCACATTCCCCATGGCGAGTGGCAGTGGGTCCCCCTCCCTCCCCAGGCCGTGGGGGACCAGGGTCCCCTGCACCGCTATCTGCATAGGGCAGGGACTCACCCAGTCGCAGGCTGCAGGGCGGCGGGGTCAGGAAGGGACTTGCTCCCCGAGACTCCACTGACCAGCCCCCTCTGGGGCTTTTCCTCGGAGCACCGGGGCTTGGCCCAGCTGGAGAGGGGGCAGGGGGGGGCGCTCTGAGCGGCCCCAGAGACACCTGTCTGGCTGCTGAGCCTGGCTCACATGCTGCGGGTCCCCAGACTGGGGGCAGGGAAGGACTCTCCCCCAGGACAGACAGGCGGGGCCCGGGGGGGGTTCCCCTTCCCCTGCAGTGCGGGGTGCGGGTCGCCGGCTGGGCTCAGGGAATCGGGTCCCTGCCCTCGCGGGGGTGTCGGCCCTGGGGGGGTTCCCCTTCCCCTGCAGTGCGGCATGCGGGTCGCCGGCTGGGCTCAGGGAATCGGGTCCCTGCCCTCGCGGGGGTGTCGGCCCTGGGGGGGTTCCCCTTCCCCTGCAGTGCGGGGTGCGGGTCGCCGGCTGGGCTCAGGGAATCGGGTCCCTGCCCTCGCGGGGGTGTCGGCCCTGGGGGGGTTTCCCCTTCCCCTGCAGTGCGGGATGCGGGTCCCCGGCTGGGCTCAGGGGATCGGGTCCCTGCCCTCACCAGGGTGTCGGCCCTGGGGGGGTTTCCCCTTCCCCTGCAGTGCGGGGTGCGGGTGGCGGCTGGGCTCAGGGGATCGGGTCCCTGCCCTCACCAGGGTGTCGTCCCTGGGGGGGTTTCCCCTTCCCCTGCAGTGCGGGGTGCGGGTCGCCGGCTGGGCTCAGGGGATCGGGTCCCTGCCCTCGCTGGAGTGTCGGCCCTGGGGGGGTTTCCCCTTCCCCTGCAGTGCGGGGTGTGGGTGGCGGCTGGGCTCAGGGGATCGGGTCCCTGCCCTCACCGGGGTGTCGGCCCTGGGGGCCCCTCGGTCCCTCCTGGGCTCAGCTGTCGGGGGCCCAGGCTCGGTCCCCAGGCGCGGGGCTGGGCACCGGGTGACAGGGAGCGATTCTCTGCCCGCTGCTGGCCAGGGGCCGGGCTGGAGCCAATGGGCCCTTCTGGCCTTGAACGCCAGGAAATCTACCAGCCCCCCCCTCTTCAACGGGGCTGCCAGGGACCCAGGCGTCCTGCCTCCACCTACCTTCTCTCCAGGGGGGCCCAGGTTGCCGATGCCTCCAGGGCCGCCTTGGGGTCCCTGCGGGGGGAGAGAGCAGAGCTGGTTACCTCCAGGGGGGCCCTGGGCAGGGCTGACAGGGGAGGGGGGAGGGGGAGGCACTTACATCAGCTCCGGAGGGTCCGGCTGGGCCCCGCGGCCCCGGGGGTCCTGGGGGGCCCTGGGGGGAGAAAGAACAAGGTGAGGGGGAGACTCTGGGACATTCCCACCTGGAGGGGGGACTGGGAATGGGGGGCAGCCGGGGTCACTTACCATGGGGCCCACGTCACCTGTCTCGCCCTTCTCCCCCGCCGGGCCCGGCAGACCCTAAGGAGAGACAGAGAGCAGCAGTGGGGAGGGGGCACATCTGGAGCTGGGGGGAGCAGAGCAAGGGGCACATCTGGAGAGGGAACGGGGGAGGGGACCCAGACAGAGGAGCACATCTGGATCCAGGTAGGTGGGGAGGAGGGCACACAGGGGTAGCTTCCCCTGCCTCCCAGAACAGCTGGCTCAGGGGTGGGACCCAGCAACGACTGGCCAGTGGTCGCAGGGTCTCACTGCCCAGCAGTTTGGGACAGGAAGTGAAGGGGAATCCTGTCGCCAGCTAGAACTGCACCATGGGGTGGGTGTGAATTAGGGAGGCCGGACTGGGTGGCTCGGTAGGGGGCTCGGGTCGGGTCTGGGTCCAGGGGGGGAGGGCGGAGACAGGTGGAAGGTAAAGACTATAGGGGCGTGGCCAGGAACAGGGGTGTGGCCAGGAACAGGGGTGGGGCCAGGAACAGGGGCGGGGCCAAGTGCAGAGGCGGGGCCAGGGCACCGGCGCGGCTCAGTGGGGGGCAGAGGGGGCAGCCCTGCAAGGCCAGTGCCGGGCCCCACTCACCTGAAGCCCGATGGGGCCGGGCGGCCCGTTGAATCCGCGGGTTCCTTCGTCGCCCTTCGCCCCGAAGTGGCCCTGGGGGCCCCGAGCGCCCGGCTCCCCGTCAGCCCCCTCGACACAGACACGAGAGAGAGTCAGAGATGGGAGACTCGCTGAGTGGGCGGGGGGGGGTGTCTCGGCGCTGTGGGAGCAGCGGTAACCCCCCCCCCCGCCATTCCCCATTGATGGGAGCCCCCGGAGCCCCCCCCCACTCCATCAGTGTGACATGGCTACGTCCCCCACCCGCATGGAGCCGGCCTGGCTCCATCGCCCTCAGCTACGTCCCCCACCCGCACGGAGCCGGCCCGGCTCCATCGCCCTCAGCTACGTCCCCCACCTGCACGGAGCCGGCCCAGCTCCATCATCCAGCCTGGCAAATGGCAGATCCGGCTCCATCACCATCACCTCCACCCCCCTGCCCTGCATGGAGCCAACCCAGCTCCGTCGTCCCACCCTGCTCAGAGCTGGCACTGCCCGGTGCTCCCGGCCGCAGGACCCCCCTGCCCTGTGCTGGAGGGGGCTGTCTGAGGGGTGTGAGGTACTTACGGCTGCTCCAGGCTGTCCGACCGGGCCCAAAGGACCTGGGGGGCCTGGGGGACCCTGGAAGGAAGGAGAGGGGGATCAGTGATGCTGAGACACAGACACACCCCAGGCAGGACTTGGGGGCGATCAGCCCCAGTCTGGGGTCAGGGGAGCCCCCAGCCCGTACTCACGTGCTCTCCCTTGTTGCCTTTGCCCCCCTTCTGGCCCGGCTCGCCCACCTCGCCCTGCGGAGAGAGGGGGGGGGTTTAGCCCATCGCCACGGGAGGGGGGGCAGGACACAGACACAGACGGGGCCGTACCTTGTCACCGTCCTCACCAGCGCCCCCTGGGGGCCCCGCTGGGCCGGGCAGCCCCACGGGACCCTGGACTCCGTCGCGGCCAGCAGGACCTAGCGGGCCTTTCTCACCCTAGGGAGAAACAGAGGGGAGTGAGGGGCACAGAACCCAGGAATCCTGGCTCCCACCCACCCCCTGTTCTAACCCACCCGACTCCCCTCCCCTCCCAGAGCCTGGGAGAGAACCCAGGAGTCCTGGCTCCCACCAACCCACCCACCCGACTCCACTCTCCTTCCAGAGTTGGGAACAGAACCCAGGAGTCCTGGCTTCCGCCCTTCCCCCGTTCTAACCACCCAACCCCACTCTCCTTCCAGCACTGGGGACAGAACCCAGGAGTCCTGGCTCCCAGCCCCCCGACCCCCATTCTAACCCACTAGACCCCACTCCCCTCCCAGAACCAGAGATAGAACCCAGGAGTCCTGGCTCCCAGCCCCCCAACCCCCATTCTAACCCACTAGACCCCACTCCCCTCCCAGAACCAGGGATAGAACCCAGGAGTCCTGGCTCCCAGCCCTGCCCCCCGCTCTAACCCACTAGACCCCACTCCCCTCCCAGCACTGGGAACAGAACCCAGGAGTCCTGACTCCCAGCCCCGCCCCCTGCTCTAACCCACTAGACCCCATTCCCCTCCCAGCACTGGGAACAGAACCCAGGAGTCCTGACTCCCAGCCCCCTCCTGCATCCTACTAAGCCCTGCACCCCCCATGTCCTCTGTGCCCCCTACTCACAGGAACTCCCTTCTCTCCAGCGGGGCCTGGGGGCCCTTGGGGGCCCGGTCTGCCTGGTGGTCCGACGGGGCCGCCCTGCCCAGGGCCACCTCTCTCGCCGGGGGAGCCCTGGGGGGAGAGAGAGGAGGAGTCACTTGCTGCCCCCCACAGCGGGATCCCCCCGACACACATCGCGGGGACCAGTATCGGGGGGGGGGGCGGTTCAGGGGGGTCAGAGGTCGAAGGTTAGGAAGCAGAGGGGCTGATGGGGGGGAGGTCAGAGAATGGCTGGGGAGGTGGGTCTGGTGATCGTTGGGGGGAAGGAGTTGGTGGAGGGGCTGGCGTGGGGGTCCCCTCATCATACTCACTGCAGGTCCTGGGGGTCCGGCCGGCCCCTCGTTCCCTTTCAGCCCCGTGCCGCCCTGCGGGAGAGGAGCACAGTTCAGGGCCCGCTGTCACCGGGGGGGACGGGATGGGGGGCACTGGGGGGGGGTACTCACCGGGGTGCCGGGCAGACCACGCTCACCGGGGAAACCGCGCAGTCCAGCCGGGCCGTCCTTCCCGAGGGCTCCCGGGGGGCCGGGGTCTCCCTGCGCCGGGGGGGGGGGGAGGAGAAGGAGAATTAGGTGGGTCCCTGCAGCACAGCGCCCTGCAGCACAGCGCCCCCTAGCGCCGCTCTGGAGCATCACAGCTCCTTACCTTGGTTCCTTCTTTCCCAGAGGGTCCTGGCAAGCCCTGCTCTCCAGGGGGGCCGGGGGGGCCTGGGTGACCTCTCTCCCCCATCGGCCCAGACTCCCCAGATGCGCCCTAGTGCGGAGGAGACAAGAAACAGGGTGAGACCCGCAGGGAAGGGGCCAGACCCTTCAACCCCGGCCTCTTCCACCGCCGGGGGGGGGCTGATGAGGGACTGCCCCCAGCCCACCCCGGCTCCCGGCTGCTTACCTGAGGTCCCACCACCCCCGGGGGACCGGGGGGGCCCGTCTTGCCTTGGAAACCCTGAAAGATAGAGAGAGACGGGGCATTAGCACGAGCCGTGGCAGATGGCTCTGTCCATCCCCCCTCCTCCCCCCCAAGGGTAAGTGGAGAGTGAGAGAGGAGCAACGCAGGGAAGCGTGAGGAGTAACCCTGGAGTATGCAGAGTGCAACACGTGAGTGTGTGAGGAGTAACAATGGCTTTATGAGCAGTAGTGTGGGGGTAACCAGAGACTAACATTGGAGTATGTGAGGAGTAATGCAGGAGTATCCACAATGTAACAGAATTGGTACACGAGGATTCAAATGGGAACACCCTGAGAGGTACATGGGAGTAAGAAATGAGTAAAGTGGGAGTTACCAAGAGTAACAGTGGAGTGTACAGAGAGCAATGTGGGAAAGAGGAGTAACATGGGAGTAACCAAAGTGCAATGCAGGAGTAAGAGGAATAATGCAGAAGTATCCAGAGAGTAACATGGGAGCAACCAGAATGCAAAGCGGGAGTGAAAGAGGAGTAACGGGAGTATCCAGAGCATAACATAGAAGCATGTGAGGAGTGACACAGGAGTGTCCAGAGAGTAACGTGGGAGTAATTTGGGGTAATGTGGGAGTAACCAGAGAGTAATGTCAGAGTATGTGAGGTGTAATATGAGAGTAACATGAGAGTACAAGAAAGGAGTAACAGGGGGAATAATCAGAAAGTAACAAGATCCTATAGGAGGAGTAATGAGGGAGTTTCCAGAGGTAGCCTGGAGTTACTTAGGTGTAACCTGGGAGGAACCACAGAGTAACCCAGGAGCAAGAGGAAAGTATCTGAAGCCCAACAGCGCAGTAACAGAGACACGTACGACTTCTCCTCGCTGACCGGGGTGCCCGGGAAGCCCGTCCTTGCCAGGGGGGCCCTGTGGGGAGGAAAAGAGAGAGGTCAGTGGGGCAGGGGGAGATTGCAGTGGAAGGGAACAGGGGAGCAGTCAGGAGGGCAGCGGAGCCAGCTGCGGGGATGGGGAACAGGCAGATGGGAACAGCAGTGAGAGGGGGCTGGGATGCAGGAAGGGAGGCTGGGGGCAGGTGGGGGGTAGCTTGGATGTGGGGGAGGGGGCTGAGGAGCCGGCAGGGGGCTGGGGGCAGGTGGGGGGTAGCTTGGATGCGGGGGGAGGGGCTGAGGAGCCGGCAGGGGGCTGGGGACAGGTGGGGGGGTAGCTTGGATGTGGGGGAGGGGATGAGGAGCCGGCAGGAGGCTGGGGGCAGGTGGGGGGTAGCTTGGATGCGGGGGAGGGGGTGAGGAGCCGGCAGAGGGCTGGGGGCAGGTGGGGGGTAGCTTGGATGTGGGGGAGGGGGCTGAGGAGCTGGCAGGGGGCTGGGGGCAGGTGGGGGGTAGCTTGGATGCGGGGGAGGGGGTTGAGGAGCCGGCAGGGGGCTGGGGCCGGCAGAGGGGCAGGGGAGCCAGTAGCAGTGTATGTTACTCACCGGTGGTCCTTTGGGTCCGGGGAAGCCGTTGGGCCCCTGGGGGCCCGGGAGTCCCTGTGGAGAGCAGAGGGGAGGTTACGGGGGGCTGGGGGGGGGCAGGGAGAACACTGCCTGGACCGGGGACACCAGCTGGAGGCCAGCACGGCCTGGGCCAGTCGTAGTGAGCGGGAGCCAGGCCAGTGTTGTACTGGGAGGCCGACTGCACGAAGCCAGCCGTGTCGCACGGCAGTGACCCGTCCCTCGGACCAGGGAACTGCTGTGGCGGCTGCGCACCGTGCCGGGCCATGACTGGGGCCGTGCGAGCATCGCACTGTAGTGACCCGTCCCTCGCACCAGGGAACTGCTGTGGCGGCTGCGCACCGTGCCGGGCCGTGACTGGGGCCGTGCGAGCAGCGCACGGCAGTGACTCATCCCTTGCACCAAAACATGGCGGCGGCTCCGCACAGCAGGTCTGGAGCCGGCTCGCGGAGAGGCTGAACTGTGCTAGCGACGCTCAGACAGGGCAGGCTGCATGAGGCCTGGCGGTGGTGAGCAGAGCCCTAGTGCGAGCGTTGCACTACTGTGACCCATGCCTGGCACGGCTGTCGCACAGGGCCCGGGAGAGGCGAACAGGAATGGACACAAGGCGGGGGAGGCTGCACGAGGCCCAGCAGTGGTGCAGCGAAGGGGGGGCCCAGTGCCCAGTGCACACCCAGGTTCCCCCCCCCCCCGCCGCGCTCACACTCACCCTTTCCCCCAGGGGGCCATGGGGGCCGTCACCGCCAGAGGTGCCCTGCGGGGGAGACAAATGTGAGGGGCAACCAGGACACGTCCCCTTCCAACACACACTGACACGCGTGCACACACGTGTACATGCACACACCCCATTCTCACACTCACACACACTCGGATGTACACAGACGCACACACAGAGACACACACGGGGACATACACACACACACACACGGGGACACACACACACAGCCAGCCCCTGTGCTCCAGCCCCTCCCCCAGCACTCACCTTTGCCCCCAGCTTTCCGGTGGCTCCTCGTGGCCCCCGCTGGCCCCTGGGGCCCTGGAGGAACAAGACAGAGGCGGGTGAGTGTCTGAGCCTGGCTCTGCCCCCTCCCATCCTCCAACCCCCTTCCCGGGGGGCAGAACCTGAGCGACCCACACGATGCCCTGGGGCGTTTGTGAGGATCTCAGGGGTGGAGGCGGCAGATGGGAGGGACCCACCAGCCCCACAGGATGGGACGGGCACATGACCCCCAGCCCTGGTAGGGGAATGCCGGACCCCCCCAACCCCAGAGGATTACGGAGGGTAAGTGGAGGGGAATATTTGCCCCCCCACACCAGAGAGGGGCCCAGTCACAGTCCCTGTGCCAAGGTGGGGTGGAGCCCAGAGGGGACACATCATGTATGAGTCAAGCTGGGGGGGGAGCCCCATGCAAGGGGGCGTGGCTAGCCCCACGGGTCACGGGCATGACCTCACTGGGGACTGGGCAAGGGGGGGATCCACAGGTGGGGCAGGGGCCGGGATGGGGAGGCCTGCACTGGGCACGGATGGATGGACGGACGGACAGGATAAACGTGAATGGGAGAAGGAGGGGATGGAGGTTTCGGATGGAGAAAGCAGAGGGAAGGATGGACAGACAGATGAGAAGGGATGGATCGAGGGGATTGGGACGGAGGACGGGGGCAGGGATGGGAGGATGTAGGAGTGGGTGGATTGATGGATGGAGGAAGCAGAGGGAAGGATGGACAGACAGATGAGAAGGGATGGATCGAGGGGATTGGGATGGAGGACTGGGGCAGGATGGGAGGATGGAGGAGTGGGTGGATTGATGGATGGAGGAAGCAGAGGGAAGGATGGAGAGATGTGGAGAGATGGATTGGGGGAGTGAGGATGGATGGATGGATGAGAGGATGGATGGATCGAGGGGATTGGGATGGATGGATGCTGGATGGAGGGATGGATGGATGGAGGAAGCAGAGGGAAGGATGGACAGACAGATGAGAAGGGATGGATCGAGGGGATTGAGATGGAGGACTGGGGCAGGGATGGGAGGATGGAGGGTGGGTGGATGGATGGATGGAGGAAGCAGAGGGAAGGATGGAGAGATGTGGAGAGATGGATTGGGGGAGTGAGGATGGATGGATGGATGGATGGATGGATGGATGGATGGATGGATGGATGGATGGGTGGAGGAAGCAGAGGGAAGGATGGACAGATGTGGAGAGATGGATTGGGGGAGTGAGGATGGATGGATGGATGGATGGATGGATGGATGGATGGATGGATGGATGGATGGATGGATGGATAGATGGATGGATGGATGGATGGATGGAGGGTGGGTGGATGGATGGATGGATGGATGGAGGAACCAGAGGGAAGGATGGAGAGATGTGGAGAGATGGATTGAGGGAGTGAGGATGGATGGATGGATGGATGAGAGGATGGATGGATGGATGGATGGAGGATGGAGGAAGCAGAGGGAAGGATGGACAGACAGATGAGAAGGGATGGATCGAGGGGATTGGGACGGAGGACGGGGGCAGAGATGGGAGGATGGAGGGTGGATGGATGGATGGATGGATGGAGGAAGCAGAGGAAAGGATGGAGAGATGTGGAGAGATGGATTGGGGGAGTGAGGATGGATGGATGGATGGATGAGGATGGATGGATGGATGAAGGGATGGATGGATGGAGGAAGCAGAGGGAAGGATGGAGAGATGTAGAGAGATGGATTGGGGGAGTGAGGATGGATGGATGGATGAGAGGATGGATGGATGGATGAGAGGATGGATGGATGGATGAAGGGATGGATGGATGGAGGAAGCAGAGGGAAGGATGGAGAGATGTGGAGAGATGGATTGGGGGAGTGAGGATGGATGGATGGATGGAGGGAGGGATGGATGGATGGAGGATGGAGGGAGGGATGGATGGATGGAGGATGGAGGGATGGAGGATGGAGGGATGGAGGATGGAGGGATGGAGGGATGGAGGATGGAGGAAGGAGAGGGAAGGATGGACAGACAGATGAGAAGGGATGGATTGAGGGGATTGGGACGGAGGACGGGGGCAGGGATGGGAGGATGGAGGGTGGATGGATGGATGGATGGATGGAGGGATGGAGGGATGGAGGGATGGAGGGATGGAGGATGGAGGAAGCAGAGGGAAGGATGGACAGACAGATGAGAAGGGACGGACAGACAGATGAGAAGGGACGGGGATTGGGATGGAGGACTGGGGCAGGGATGGGAGGATGGAGGAGTGGGTGGATGGATGGATGAAAGGGGAACACAGAGGGAGAGATGTGGAGAGGTGGATCAGGGGAGTGAGGATGGATGGATGGATGGAGGATGGAGGGATGGAGGGATGGATGGATGGAGGATGGAGGAAGCAGAGGGAAGGATGGACAGACAGATGAGAAGGGACGGATCGAGAGGATTGGGATGAAGGACTGGGGCAGGGATGGGAGGATGGATGGAAGGGGAACACAGAGGGAAGGATGGAGAGATGTGGAGAGGTGGATCGGGGGAGTGAGGATGGATGGATGGAGGAAGCAGAGGGAAGGATGGAGAGATGTGGAGAGATGTATCGGGGGAATGAGGATGGATGGATGGATGAGAGGATGGATGGATGGAGGAAGCAGAGGGAAGGATGGACAGACAGATGAGAAGGGACGGATCGAGGGGATTGGGATGGAGGACTGGGGCAGGGATGGGTGGATGGATGGATGGAAGGGGAACACAGAGGGAAGGATGGAGAGATGTGGAGAGGTGGATCAGGGGAGTGAGGATGGATGGGGGAAGCCCAGGGACTCGGCTGCACTAACCCCCTCACACTGCCCCACTCACCGAGGGACCGCGCTCACCCCGGGGCCCCAGCTTCCCGGAGAGACCCTGCAACACAGAGAGTGAGTGAGACACAGTCAGGGCATGGGCACCCATGGGAGAACCCAGCCAGCCAGGGCCCCGTAATGTACCCACCCACGGGACCACACAGGGACCCCCCACGTCCCACCCAGCCCACGCAGGGACCCCTCGGCCAGGTAGGGCCTGGCAGGGACCCCAAACACCCACCCCTGGAACCCACCACCCAGAACCAACCCCCTCCCAGCCCCCATAACGACCCCCCCACATCCATGGCTCTGCAGGGCCCCCAACCCCACAGAACTTGCACAGGGATCCCCCAATCCAGGGCTCTACAGAGACCCCACCCCCAAGGTGGACATCCGCAAGGTGGACCCCACCCCCAAGGTGGACACAGGACACCCCCAAGGACACCCTATTCGCAGCTCTACAGGGACCCCCAACTCCAACCCTCATGGGGACCCCAACCAGAGATTTACAGACCCCCCCACCTAGAACCACCCCCCATCCAGCCCCTCCCCGGACGACCCTCCCCCACCCCAACAGCCTCTCACTCTTCACCCAGTCCCACCAGTAAATCCCAGTTCCGATCCATCCCTGGGAGTGGGGGATGGGTGTCAGCCCCACCCAGCAGAACCTCACCCCCCCCCCCCCGATCCACCCAACAGTTTTCCCCATGGGGATGCCTCCTGCGGAAGGAAACATGGACCCCATTCCACTGGGGCAGTGGGGGGGGCCTGTGGGGGTGTGATGGAGGGTTACTCACCCGAGAGCCCTTCTCACCATTGGCACCAGGGAATCCAGGGAAGCCCTGAGACCCCTGCGGAGAGAGGAGAGATGGGGGTTAAGGGGGGCACTGGGGGACAGAGGGGGGAGTGGGGGGGGGAGACCCACCATCCACAGCGCTCACCTTCGGGCCTTGCCGTCCTGGGTATCCGGGCAGACCTGGTACGCCCAGCTTCCCCTGAGAGAGAGAGAGAGAATGGGGTTAGGGGGATGGGACACGGGGCTTTTCCCCTCTAGGGGGCGCCAGCTCTGATCCGGCCCTAGGGTCGGGGGCTGGCTGTTTGGGGGGGTGGAAGATGGGACACGGGGTCTTTCCTCACTTGGGGGGCGCCGGCCCTGATCCAGCCCCAGGGTGGGGGGCTGGCTGTTTGGGGGGGCAGGGAACAGGGCACAGGGGCCGGGGCCCACTCCCTCATGCTTCGCACTGCCCAGTCCTGCCCCATGCTGCCCCGGCTCCTCACCTTCTCTCCCACCAGGCCGAGGGGACCCGGGTCGCCTGAGGGTCCGGTCCGGCCTTTGGGACCTTCCGGTCCATCCTCTCCTCTGGATCCTGGGACACCCACCTCGCCCTGCGGGTGCAGAGAGAACACGGGGGTGGGGGGGGTGAGACGGGCATCGCCAGGACAGGGGGGCAGCGAGGGGCGGGGGGCTCCGGGCACGAACTTACCCAGTCTCCTTTCACCCCCAAGTCACCCTTGATCCCAAGGAATCCATCCTCACCCTGCAGAGACAGACGGACAGACAGACAGCTAGACGGACAGACGGACAGACCGGTGACAGTCAGACAGACAGAGAGGTAAGGCCAGAAGGAACCAGCAGCTCAGCCGGTCCAACCTCCCCGTACATCCCAGGGCACCAGCTCCCCCCGCCCCGTCCACTTCCCCGCCCCAACCCAGTCCCCGAAATGAGACCGAAGGGCCCCAGCCCCCAGGAGACTGGGCTGTTACCTGCCACAGGCTGAGGGGTGGGGCGAGGGGCAACAGAGCCTGAGGCTCTGCAATGGCAGGGAAAGGGTTAAGTCACACACACACACACACACACACACACACACACACACACACACCAGACAATCCTGGCAGTGACCTACCCCTCCCCCCTGGCTGCAGGGGAAGGTGAGAACCCCCCAGTCACTGCCAGTCTGACCGGGGGACCCACCCACGTCAATCAGCTACACCCTGCGCATGGGCGCAAGGACCAGCCAGCCACGCCCGCGGGTGAGATAACCCAAGGTGCCCCCGCAGAGCCCCCCCCAATTCCCCAGCCGGGCACTAGGGGGCGCTGTGCACCATTTCCCCGGCCGGGCACTAGGGGGCGCTGTGCACCATTTCCCAGGCTGGGCACTAGGGGGCGCTGTGCACCATTTCCCCGGCCGGGCACTAGGGGGCGCTGTGCACAATTTCCCCAGCTGGGCACTAGGGGGCACTGTGCACCATTTCCCCGGCCGGGCACTAGGGGGCGCTGTGCACCATTTCCCCGGCCGGGCACTAGGGGGCACTGTGCACCATTTCCCCGGCCGGGCACTAGGGGGCACTGTGCACCATTTCCCCGGCCGGGCACTAGGGGGCACTGTGCACCATTTCCCCGGCCGGGCACTAGGGGGCACTGTGCACCATTTCCCCGGCCGGGCACTAGGGGGCGCCGGGCCCCATTTCCCCGGCCGGGCACTAGGGGGCGCTGTGCGGTGCTGTCTGCCCTGCGGTTGTGGGTCCGGACGCAGGACTCACCTTCTCCCCCTTGTGACCCTTCAGCCCCCGAATTCCATCCACGCCCTGGGAGAGACGGGGAGAGTTCATTGGGGTGAGCTGCACTGCAGAGACCAGCCACCGACCTAGGCAAAGAACCCAGGAGTCCTGGATCCCCGCCCCCCCCCCCCCCCGCTCTAACCCACCAGACCCCACTCCCCTCCCAGAGCCGGGATAGAACCCAGGAGTCCTGACCTCCAGCCCCCCCCTCTAACCACTAGACCCCACTCCCCTCCCACAGCTGAGATAGAACCCAGGAGTCCTGACCTCCAGCCCCCCCTCTAACCACTAAACCCCACTCCCTTCCCAGAGCCGGGAGAGAACCCAGGAGTCCTGGCTTCCATTGGCTACAATCCTCCTCTTGTTTTCCACTCTAGCCAGAATCCTCCTCCCCCACTGAGGGGCAGGGACCTCGCGTCTTCGGGACCCTCACTAAGAACTGTGGGTAATGGCCCAGTCCCGAGAGTCACGCCAAGTCCTGGGACCAATCAGCCGCTTACCTTCACCCCACGTGGGCCTGGGTAGCCAATGGGACCTTGGGGACCAGACGGACCCTGCAATGGAGAGAGATCAGACCAATCACTGGGGAGAGTCTCTGGTGTCCCTGCTCCCCACTGGGCAGGGGGTTAGAATCACGGATGGGGGATATGTCCCCCCACTGACCCGGGGGCTCTGACCCCTGCACGGGGGGACACGGGGTCTTAGCGCCCCACCCCTAGCACCTGGGGGGTTGTGACGTGGCCACCGAGGTCTGAAAGGGCTAGGACTGGGGGGAGGGGATATTGGGGTCTAGTGGGGGGACGACAGGAAGGGGCAGGAGTGGACGTGATCCCCTTACCTGGTTACCTCTGGTTCCCGGTGGACCTTCCTTCCCCGGGTGCCCCTGAGGGGGGAAAGGGAGACGAGAGAGGGATGAATCATTAACACCAGGACCACAGCACTTAACCCCGGGCGTTGCTCTGTCCCCCTGGGGGGTCACCCCAACATCCCCCCCCTCCTGTGGAAAGGGCAGTGCCCCCCGCCTGTGGGGCAGGAATAGCCCTCGTCAGCCCAGCTCTGGCGCATGGCGCCCTTTGACCCGAACTCCTGTAACCCAGATTGGGGGACACCTGGCCTTCTAGGGGTGAACGGTCAGTGGAGCCTGGCTGCGCCCGTGGGTTGGCGTGAGTGGGGGGGTAGCTGCCTTTGGGGGCCAGGCCAGAGCTGAGGCCAGAGGCTCTGGGGCCAACCCCACCGGTTGGCATTCAATGGGGTCAACCAGCCACGGCAGGCTGAAGGGAAACCAGCGTTAATAGGAAGTGGTAACAGCTCACTTCCTGTTAAACATGGCCGCCAGGTCCTCGCCCCACGAGCAAGGGGTGTGAGTGGGGGCCAACAGGAAGTGGTACTAGCTCACGTCATGTTGAACGTGGCCACCGGTCATTGCCCCATAGCCGGGGGGCACTGCTCAAGAGCATCCCTGGGATGATGGGGCCTCTACAGGAAATGTGCTAGCTCACTTCCTGTTAAGCATGGCTGCCCCACCCTTGCACCCATGCCAAGGTCAGGCCAGGAGTCAAGAGGAAATGGCATTGGCCCACTTCCTGTTGAACATGGCCGCCGGGCTCTCGCCCCGGGGGCGGGAGGGAGCCACGTGCAGGAAGCCGACAGTATGGGCTCACTTCCTGTTCAACATGGCCGTCGTGTTGCCATTCCGGGGCTGGGGGAGTCTGAGGGCCAGGGGGCTGGGAGGAGAGGGTGGAAGGAAGGAGGGGAGGAGCTGGGGAGAGCAGGTTACTCACGGGGGGCCCGTCGGATCCCGGCATGCCGGGGAGGCCAGGTTTGCCTCCGGGACCCTAGGGAAAGAGAGAAAAGCAGAGCTGAGAGCTGGCAGAGCAGGGAGCCCTGCTGTGTGACCCAGGGCCGGGGGGGGGGCTGCACAACATCGGGGTGGGGCAGGGTAGATTCGGGGCACTCACCTTCTCCCCAGGGGGCCCCATAGCACCTTGTGGGCCAGGCAATCCCTGAAAGAGAGACACATGGTCAGATCCAGCCCCCACACCCCACCCAGAGCCGGGGAGAGAACCCAGGAGTCCTGGATCCCAGCTCCCCCTGCTCTAACCCACCAGCCCCCACTCCCCTCCCGGAGCTGAGCAGAGAACCCAGGAGTCCTGGATCCCAGCTCCCCCTGCTCTAACCCACCAGCCCCTACTCCCCTTCCACCGCCAGGGATAGAACCCAAGAGTCCTGGCTCCCAGCCCCCTGCTCTAACCCACTAGACCCCACTCCCCTCCCAGAGCTGAGCAGAGAACCCAGGAGTCCTGGCTCCCAGGCCATCACTGAACCCCGTGTCCCCAGAGCTGGGCTGTTTCGGGGAGTGGATATTCCTTACCTGGGTACCCGGAGTTCCCTGCTGACCTGGGGGCCCCGGCTCGCCTTGCGGCCCCTGTAACAGTCAGACACAACTGGACTCAGAACCAGAACCACCCGCGTGTTATACAGAAGGGAGAGAGGGCACTGCTGTAGGGGAAGTTCACAACACTGGGATCACTGGATGGGGGCACTGCTGTAGGAGAAGCTCGCAGGACCGGACTCCCTGACTTGGGGCACTGCTGTAGGGGAAGTTCACAGCGCCAGTGTCCCCGATTGGGGGCACTGCTCTAGGGGAAGCTCACAGCACTGGCGTCCTTGGGTGGGTGCCACTAAGCTGTTTCCAAGCCAGTCCATAGCAGGACCGGGCAACGCAGACAGACAGACAGAGCCGTGCCCACTCACCAGGTTCCCTTTGGGCCCGGAGGGCCCGTCTATGCCCCGCACGCCCTGCGGAGGAGACAGACAGAGGGGGGTTAGTGAGTGGGGGTTACGGGGGGCTGGGGGAATTGGGATGCCGTGCGGGGCACTTACCAGGGGCCCGTGGATCCCTGGGGGGCCTTTGGGTCCAAGCAAACCTCTGGGTCCCTGCAGGGAGGGGAGAGATCCAAGTTAGTGGGGCTGTGGGGACTAAGCCAGGCCTGGGTCCCCCCAACGAGGCTGTGGGGGGAGCCAACAACTGCCCCTCACACTATCCCCCTCCCCACCCACCAAACAGCAGCCAGGTGTGCGCACCCACAGATACAAACAGACACACACACACACACCTGACCCAGCCGGCGCTCCCAGCACCGCACTGAACAAGCTGAGGATCCCCTGGGGACGCTGCTCCGTGGGGCAGAACCTGCTCCTGCTCCGATCCCACACCCTGGGCCGGGTGCTGGGGCGAAACCCCAGAGCATCCTGGGACGTGGCGCTAAGACCCCTCAGTTTCACTGCAGCGAGACTCCGCTGGCGCCCGTATTAGGAGACGCTGGGCCCTTGTGGAGTCTGCCAGAGGCAGGCACAGGTGACCCCATGGGCCAGAGGGTGTCGCTCTGTCCCCAGGGCCCTGCCCTGGACGGCTCCTCCGTCCACCCCGTGGGTAGCACCGGGCTAACCCCAAAGAGCTTCCGGGGGCTTGGGGAGGAGCGTTCCAGACGATGGGGAATCGGGCACCATGGGGGAACGTTCGCTCCTCGGGCTGTCGATAAACCCAGTGATTCAGAGAGACCAGGGGCTGGCGTTTGTCCTGGGTTTATCCACCAAATGCGCCAGGAGAAAGGATTTGGGGGCTTCTCACCCCCACCCCCACCCCCGGCTGTAACTTTTATAAACAGCGTCAAATCTGTAAATGTAACAGAGCCCAAGAGGGTGGAGGAACCGGAGAAAAGAGAAAAACCCAACCAAACCCCAACGCCTCCCCTAATGCCAACGCCAATCCCATCACCGATCCTAATACCAACTCACACCCTGAAACCCAACGCCTCCCCTAACGCCAATCCCAACACCAATCCTAATACCAACTCCCACGTCCATCCCAACCCTGACACCAACTCACACTCTGAACCCCAACGCCTCCCCTAACGCCAACACCAATCCCGACGCCAACCCTGAACCCCAACACCTGCCCCAATCCCCTCCTGCACCCTGAACTCCTCATCCCTGGCTGCACCCCCAGCCGGAGCCCCTCCCCCCACACACACCCTGGGTTAACAACACCGAGCTGAGGGCCGGGGGGGGGGGATCCAGGCTTGGCGGGGGCCGCTGCCTGCCCTCAGGGCAGTGGTTTCAGGCCCTCCACAGCCTCAGGCAGGACCAGAAAAGTGAGGATCATGGGGCCCAATTCCATGGAGTGGAGGGGGAGTAAATCGGGGGGGAGGGTAAATGATTATCCCCCTGCACCCCCCAGGGAGTTGCCCCCCCTGACACTGGCACAAGCTCACGCTGCCAGCCTGGCAGGGCGGGGACGTACCGGCTCTCCCGGGAGCCCTCTGGGGCCGACCTCGCCATCGTCTCCCTGGGGGAGAGAAAAAGGGGGTGAGGCAGAGAACGGGGGGGAGGGGAAGAAAGCTCAGCTCCCCCCAGCCATCCCTGCTCCCCGTTTCCAGC
This sequence comes from Sternotherus odoratus, assembly GCA_032164245.1. NCBI lineage: Eukaryota > Metazoa > Chordata > Testudines > Kinosternidae > Sternotherus > Sternotherus odoratus. The sequence continues at coordinate 751,875 of JAVMKO010000012.1, forward strand.
CCCCCACCTCCCACCCTCTCCATGTTCCTCCCCAACTCCCCTGAGTCTCCCTCCCACCCCCCGGGAGCAGTGACTCACCCGCTGTCCGTCCTCACCAGGGGGGCCGGGGATGCCCTGGGAGCCCGTCTCCCCCTGCGGGGACAAAGCCTTGGATCAGCTGGGCAGGGGGCGGGGAGCCATGGGGGTGGTGTACGTGGGACGCGCAGGGGCTTTGGGGGTGGTTGTGTGTGCCATGGGGTGAGCGTGACTGAGTGTGCAATTGCTGGGGGGGGGGACTGCAAATGTGCCAGATGTGTATGTGTTGTGCTGTGAATTGTGTGCAGCTGTGTTGTTGTGTGTTTGTGCGCAATTGCAGGTGTGCTGTGTGTACTGAGTTTGTGTGACTGCATGTGTGTGGGGCTTTGTGTGTATTGTTGCGTATCTGAGTGTGTGCACATATCGTTAGGAGAGCGTTCGTGTGTGCATGGTTGTGTCTATGTGACTGTGCTCTGAGTAGGCTGTGTGTACACTGCACAGTGCGGTGTGTTTGTGGGGACACGGCTGTGGGGTGGTGCCGGCTGTAGCTCAGCCCCAAAACGAGCCCTGCTGGAACTCGGCTGTGTAGGTCTGTGGGCGCCGATACACTTGTGTGTGCCGGTAGGCGGCGTGTGACGGCAAACGGGGGCGGGGGCTCTGGCTGTGTGGTGCACAGTTGTGTGTCTGTGTGTGTATCGTTGGGGGGTGCACAATTGTGTAGCGCACACCTGGGCTGGCCAGAACAGTCCGTGGGGCGGCCCCATCTCTCAGGCAGATCCCAACAGTGCACAGGACTGTCCCCACCCCCCACCCCCCACCGCGAGGCGCCCGCCAACGCGACTCACCCTGTACCCCTTGTCCCCCGGCAGCCCCGGCAGCCCGTCAAAGCCCCGGTCGCCCTGCGGAGAGAAGCACAGAACAGCTCCCTGAGCCAGCAGGCCCCAGCGGGGGAGAATCCCCCGCAGGACCCCCTCCTGGGGCACCCCATCCCCAGCAGGTGGGCTGCAACTCCCCCCTGCGAACCAGGCTGGGCCTGTCCCACGCGGGCCCCCAGGGATCCCTGCTCTGAAGCAGCGATGTTCCCACCCAGAATGGGAGGGTCGCTGGGGAGCTAGTGGGTCTCCAAGGTGCTAGAGTGGATCACGGGTGCACGAGGATCACCACGCTGCGTGTGTGGGTCACCAGGACAGTGCATCACCAGGAGATCCGTGCACGCACTGAGTGGATCACGGGTGCACGAGGATCACCATGCTGCATGGGTGGGTCACCAGGACAGTGCATCACCAGGCGATTCGTGCACGCACTGAGTGGATCACGGGTGCACGAGGATCACCACACTGCGTGTGTGGGTCACCAGGACAGTGCATCACCAGGCGATTCGTGCACGCACTGAGTGGATCATGGGTGCACGAGGATCACCACGCTGTGTGTGTGGGTCACCAGGACACTGCATCACCAGGAGATTCGTGCATGCACTGAGTGGATCACGGGTGCACGAGGATCACCACACTGCGTGTGTGGGTCACCAGGACAGTGCATCACCAGGCGATTCGTGCACGCACTGAGTGGATCATGGGTGCACGAGGATCACCACGCTGTGTGTGTGGGTCACCAGGACACTGCATCACCAGGAGATTCGTGCATGCACTGAGTGGATCACGGGTGCACGAGGATCACCACACTGCGTGTGTGGGTCACCAGGACAGTGCATCACCAGGAGATTCGTGCACACTGAGTGGATCACGGGTGCACGAGGATCACCACGCTGCGTGGGTGGGTCACCAGGACACTGCATCATCAGGAGATTCGTGCACGCACTGAGTGGATCACTCACACAGCACATGACTAGATCCCTCCTGGAGCATCATGCTGATTGAGTGAGTTACGAGAAGAGTGGATCACCACCGGAGTCAGTGAATATCCAGCTCCGGTGATCTAGTGATCTCCAGTGCCTTCACCTCGTGGACTATTGGTGGATTCGCAGAGGCGGTGACCTACTGGATTACCAGCAACGCAACCTACTGGATCAACACTGCTATAGCCCAGTGGGTCACCAGAGCAGTGACCCACTGGATCACCGGTGGATCCACAGTTCTGGGACCTAGTGGATCACCAGCCCAAGGAGGCCAGGCCCTGGTGGGTCCCCCGGGGAGGCTCACACCCAGTGCCTTGTCCACGGAAGCCAGGACCCCGTTACCTTAACACCAGACTCCCCGGGCATCCCCCGAGCGCCGTCAGCTCCAGCACGACCCTGCCAGAGAGACACAGATAAGGGGTGAGAGGAGGCTCCCAGGGCACAGACCTGCCCCCACCTGGGGTATCCCCACCAGGATCCACACACTTACCCTCCTTCCAGGCTTCCCCGGGGGGCCAGACAGGCCCTGCGGCCCGCGGGGTCCCTACAGAGAGAGAGGGGGGGAAAGGGTGAACAGAGCTCCCCCCACAAGCAGCGGGGGAGGGGGGGAGAGTTATGGGGGTGGGAGCTCTCCAGGGTCCAAGGGACTAATGGGATGGCCTGTGGGGTCAGATCAGGGTTAGGCTCCAGGGTGGGAGGGGCTCATGGGGTCAGACTTGGGGGAGGATTCTTCTGCAGTGCCTGAGGGGTTAATGAGGGGTGGGGTGGCAGAGAGCAGTAACAAAGGGTAACAGGGGGCGGGGGGGCAGAGCCCCTGGCTCTGGGTCAGGGTTATAAGTCACGGGAGCCTGTGATCCAATAAATCCACCCTCGGAACCAGGGGTCACTGATCACAGACCAGACGTGGGGGTCCCGGGTCATTCGCCCAGGCCAGGGGGTCAATGATTGGGAGTCAGGGTCAGAGACAGGCCCAGGGTCGTGGGATGGAGCAGGAGGGCAGGGCAGGAGCCAGGGGTCAGAGTCGGGGTCGTGCTGGGCTCCAACCCCCCATCTCCTGCCAAGGCCAAGCCTGTTACCTGGGGTCCGAAGTCTCCGGATTCCCCCTTCAGCCCGGAGCCCCCTGGCTGCCCCTGGAATGAGAGAGCAGAGCAGAGGGGGGGCTACATGGGGGCAGCGCGTGGACTCGGGGCACGGCCCTGCCCACAATCTCCCCAGGGCGCTGGGACCCACAGAACCCAGGGAGGTGAAATTCCAGTGACACCAGCCCCCATCCACCCCCTGCCCCACCCCCCACGGTGCTGGGACCCACAGAACCCGAGGACGTGAAATTCCAGTGACCCCCATCCCACCTGCCAGCACACGGGGAACACAAGAACGTGACGCCCCAGTGACTCCAGCACTCCGTGTCCCACCCCAGGGACAAGCCGGCACCTCCCCCTAAGCCACGACACCCGCCGACACAACCCCACAAAGCACCCGCACTCAAACGACGCCTCCTCCCGCCCCCACCCCAGAGCAGGTACCTACCAGGGGCCCAGGCCGGCCGGTGTATCCCATGGGCCCCGGGGGGCCACGCAGGGCCATCTAGGGGAGAAAGAGGAGAAGGAGAATTAGACGGCAGCGAGCCAGGATCCCCGCCAAACACAGAACAAGGCAGGGAATAAGGGGTGGGACTAGAACAGGGCTGAGCAGGAAACACGGGGATCCAGAGAATTATTGGGGGGGGTAAGAACAGGGTCCCAGCTGGGGATCTAAGAGAGGAATAAAACGTGAATGTATCAGCATCGATAGACGGGAGGAAAACCAGCGACACTCGGTGTTCTAGAAAAGAAGCACCAGAGCTACTGGGGTTCTAGGGAAAAGCACACCGGGTTCTAGAAGGGGGCGAGCCTGGTCCTAGAGCGCTTGATGGGGGTTCTAGAGGGGCGACGGAGTTCTAGAAAAGGAGACGCTGTGATTTGATCAGCACTCGGGAGGGTTCATAAGGTTTGAAGGGAAGATCAACCACATCCCAGTCCTCAGGCAATGATCCATGTTAGTCTCGGGGCTCTAGAAACGCAGTAGGATGGTTTGTCCCACTTGTACGGGTTCTAGGTGGGCACAGGTTGTAACCCCCGTGGTTCCAGGAGAGCAGTCGATTGTAATCTCATCCTAGTTCTAGAAGGGCAGTGCACGGAGATGCTGGTGAAGAGCTACTTAACCCTAACGTTGTAAATGAGCCTAGAGGGGAACAAACGGGGATCGGCTGAGATTCTAGAAAAGTGACAAACCACTATCCTGCGGTTCTAGAGTGGGAGTAAATTGTGACCTTGGGGAAGCTCTGGAAGGACACTAACACCTACGTGCAAACTAGATCAAAGAGTGACGATCCTTCCCCTGGTTCTAGAGCGGTAACAACCCACTGGTATCCGGGTTCTCAACTACCACAGCTATCAGGGCTCCGGGGAAGATAATAAGGCAGGTTCTTCTCCAGGCTCCTTGGCCCCCCGACCCCGACCCAGCCCAACCCCCTGCCTGTCTCCACCTGGACTTACCCGGGCTTGCTGTAGAATGGCCTGCGCTTGGGCCTCCTGGGCTGACACCGCAGGCCCCTTGTCTCCCCCGCTGCTCCCAAACCGGAACTGGAGGGGGGGGGGATCACAAACCGTCAGGTGTGAAAATCACACTCCTGCCATCCCCGAAACTCCCCACGTCACCATCCCAGAACTTGTCCCACCGCCTCCCTCCCCGGAATTCCCCACGCCACCGTCCCAGAACTCATGCAACCTATCCAATTCCGGACTGCATTCTTGGTATTCTCCCTTCTCATCTAGACCATTTCCACTGCACGCTCTACGGTTCTAGGTAATACTACTAGTGCGCCCATTTCTGTTCCATACTCACCTAAGCCCACTGTGAATCCTCGCTAGTTTCAGGTAATGCTATCGGGGTTCACTCTTCTGTTCTAGACTCCCATAGACTCCCTGCATCATCTTTGGTTCTAGATAATGCTAGTAGCACTAGCCTTTCTGTTCTCAATTCACCGTGCTCTCCAGTTCTAGATCACGGTACGAGGGCTCGCCCTTCTATCCTAAATTTGCATGTCCCTATTATATTATCTACATTTCTAGAGAATAGCACCAGAGTCCTCCTGTCCTGTTCTAGATTCCACACAGGCCCACCCACTGTGCAATCTCCGGTTCTAGATCACACATACAAGGTTTTTCTTCTGATCTAGACGTAGACATCTTCTCTGGCTTTAGGTAACATTTGTCAAATCCATCTCGTCTGTTACAGATTTATACTCTGTTTTAGGAGTTACTTTCTGGGTTCTAGATTCAAATTGCCTCACTACATACTAACCAGGACTAGGTAAGAGAGTCAGACTCCTCTCTCCCATATCTTAGATCCTCACAGATCCACTCTACAATCTTCAGTTCTAGGTCACAGTGCTAGAGTTCCCCTTTTTGTTTTAAACTCCAGCTGACCCACGGTATCCTCCCCAGTTGTAGGTAACACCATCTCTGTTCTCTCGTCCCTTTCAGATCCCTTCAGGTCCCATCCATCCTTTCTGGTTCTGGGTCATGCTATCAGAGTTCCTCTTGTTTTACTCTAGATCCCGCAAGCCCACTGTATAGTCTACTACGGTATTAGGTATCTGAGTTCTGGAGCCCCATAGACCCATTGTATCACCTATCAGTTCTGGAACCTGCTCCCTGAGTCCCCATGCCTGCCCTAGACTTCCACAGACACCTCACATTGTCCCTAGCTCTAGGTAACACAGTCAGAGTCTTCCTTGATTTATTCAAGACCCACAAACCCACATTATCCTTTCTGGTTCTCGGTCACACAATTAATTCTCCTGGTTTTATTCTAGATCTCAAAGCCCCCCACCTTCCATACACTTCCTTGTTCCAATTCCCACAAGTCTTTCTTCTTGTTTTATTCTAGATCCCTGAGCCACCCCAGTTCTAGGTCACCCTATCAGCACCTTCCCCTGCTGTTCTAGACCCTAGTCAGCCTGTGTTAGTCCCTCGCAGCCCCGTCATTAACCCTTCGAACGCCTCCTCACTCACCGGGAGCATGAGCGACGTGCCGGGGGGTCCAGGCGTCCCATCTGAGCCAGGGACACCTGACCGGCCAGGGGGACCCTGTTGGAGAGAGAGGCAGAGCGGGAGGTTATTGCATGGGGGGGGGCTGTGATCTTCCCCTCAGACAGTGCCTCTCTCATGTTCTCCCAACATCCTGACACTGGCCCTTGCCGGGATCTCTGGCCTAGCCCCCAACACCCCAGATCACTGGCGCTGTGTATGCACACGCATGCACAATCATACACGCTCAGACATGCACACTCCCAGCCGCTCACACGCACCGTGCCTTCCCCAGACAAGGGGGCACAAGGACATCCCACCCCAGTGCACACGCGCCCCTCCCTGTGCAAACACATGCTCACTCCTCCCTTGGAAGGGGGCCGCGGTCTCCGCCAGAGCTGATCTGGACCCACAGCCCCTGCCACGGGGCCAGGTTCCAGCCCCCACTCACCCTCTCACCAGGATCTCCAGGGGGGCCCGGGGGGCCCTGTGTGCCCGGCGGCCCCGTGATGCCCTGAGGAAACACACGAGAGACACAGTGAGGTTAATGCACCAGCAGGGGGTAGGAGCAGGGGGATCTGCCCCCAGCCCCAGAGCATCCCCCAGAACCCCCGGGACAGACAGACGGACAGACAGACAGACAGACGGGCTCTTACCGCAGGTCCCTCAGGGCCGGGGGGACCCTCCACCAGCATCCCCTGCGGAAGGAGAGGCAGAGAGCAGGGTTACGGCAGAGACAGGCCCGGGTGGGGCGAGGGCACAGCAGCGTGGGTTTGGGGAGTGGGGTGTAGAGCCCCCGGCTGAGGAGCCCTTGGGCAGACACGGCCCCCGGCCCTGAGGCCCCCCAGAGAGACCGGGGACTGCCCAAGTGAGTTTGAAGCGGGGGAGGGTCTCTTGGCTCATCCACAGCCCTGGCTCACCCCCACCCCCACCCCCATCAGGAGGGGGGGCCATGGGTTGTGCACACACGAGTGTGCACCCTCCCACGCACATAGACATATAGTAACACAAACGTGCAAATACGATGGCATGCCTGCACCAGGGTGTGCAAATACACCCAGACACACACGCTGTGGTGCGTAACGGATACACATACAGGAATTAACACCTAGATGTGCACACCGAGGCACTCACAAATACACATTTGCACACACCATAAACAGTAACTGCAGGGAGTACTGACAGACAGATGCAAATGTGAATCCGCATGCAGGGGCCTGGGCAAACTCACGCACACACTCAGCGGCACGTGCAACATATGTCCACACACATGAATTTTCACACTGAAGGTGTAACAATACATATATGCTTGTGCACACAGGAGTGTCCAGACACACGCACACATCCCATCCTGCCACGTGCCCCCTGCCCCCTGCAGACATACACTTATCTGTGCCAAGCATCACACTACCGATCACTACGCCCATCGCACACACACAACTGTGGGGGGAGGACTCCAGGCCCAGATGACCTATGACGGGGCACATGGGGCACACTCATCCCTCAATAGGGCAGGGGCTGAGACAGGACAGGAGGGGCCGGGGCGGGGGGGAGGGGCTCTGTCCCAGGCACAGCAGGATATATCCCGCTCCTGGGGGGTGCACTGGTGGCTGCATGGGGCACCCCAGAGCCCGGACTCTGCAGAGATGGGCGACATCCAGCCATGGACAATGGAGGGGCTGGTGGGGGCTACTGGTCTCCCCCCAGCCCGTCGACGGGGGACCTACCGGTTCCATGACGGCCGGCTCTCCCTTCTCTCCTTTGTAGCCTCTCGCTCCGCGCACCACCTGGGGGTAACACACATATAACCGCAAAGAGGGGCCCGGTCAATATCACAGGCTCCAGGCTGGCACCCTCCCAGCCCTGCCAATCCCAGCTCCCGCGCCGGGCGGCAGGGCCCATCCAGCCCCCCCTCGAGGCTCTGTTATCGGAGGCGCCCTGTCCCCCGTGGTCTGAGGAGAAGTGGGGTGAAGTCTGAGTCAGAACCGGTGCAAGGGCTGAGTGACAATGGAGCCGGGTCCAAGCGAGGTGCCAGTAAAAGTGGAGCTCGTCTCACTAAGGAGGTCTGAGTAAAATAGGAGTAAATTTAGAGTAAATCTAGAGAAAGCTCTGAAAACGGAGCAGGATCTGTGTAAATATGGAGTACAGTCTGGGTAAAAATGGAGTACACAGGGAGCAAAAATCTCCTTTAAATGGAGCGGAGTCTGATAAAAGTGAAGTAAAGGTGAAGTAAATGCAGTTCAGGGTCTATGTAAATGTGGAGTAAAGTTAGAGTGAAACTGGAGTAAGGTCTGCATTTCTATGGAGCAGAGTCTGTGTAAATGTGGAGTAAAGTCTGAGTAAAGCGCGAGTAAACCCAGGGCAGGCTCTGTGTAAGGCCTCGGGATTTTTGTCCCCTCCCTTCGGTTACCCTCCTGCACCCTAGGGAGACAAGGCTGCCGTCTCTCACTGGAACCCGCCCCCATCCGCCCCATTGGCGACTCTGGGCCTGTGGAGGTAGGATGCTGTGTTAGCTCTGAGCTAATCAATGCATCGCGACCCACAGCGGCTCTGAAGGGAAACTGAGGACAGGTTCCATCACCAGGTGAAACACACCCCAGAGGAGGGGGTTATGGGGAGGAGAGATTTAAAGGACCACATCTGGAGATGCCCCGGCCCTAAAGCCCAGCCCCATTGAGATGGCAGCGTGGGGGGAGGGGAATTACCGCATCCCTTTTGGGGGTTATCCCCCCAAATCGGTAATTGACACCAGCGTTGACAGTACTCGGGGAGGCGGGCGAGGAACAGAGATGGCTGTACGTGGGGATGACATCACAGGGCGTAAGATGACATCACAGAGCGGGATGCCCTGGCGGGTTAGGGGCATTGCCCAAGCAGAGGACGTCATGGTTACCACATCAGGTGCGATGCCATTGGGGCACGACGGGCCCATCTCTGAACGGACGAGGTGGGGGAGTGCATGCTGATGTCACTATGAGCAGGAAGTGACCTCACGAGAGAGGAAGCGCATCACAGGAAGTGGAATGGCGGAGGGAAAGTGACACAGTGGTCAGCGAGGTGCAGGGGAGGACTGCCAAAGACAGGAAGCGACCGCCACACTGGACAGGAAGTGAAGGCAGCGAACAGGAAGTGATGCCACACTAGACAGCCATGACCCCTACAATGCCAAGCCAACATGGAGGAAGTGATGTCACAACAAACAGGAAATGACTGTGACACGTATGCTGACAAGGAGGCAGGGATGCCACAAACAAAATGACACCACACAGGAAGTGACAACACGGCAAACAGCAGTGACACCACGAAAAGCAGGAAGTGACACATCAACAAACAGGAATCAACACATCAGAAAGCGATACCACGGCAAACAGGAAGTGACGCCACGACGCACCAACAAAGGGCCACAAACAGGAAGTGACAACATGACAATAACAACACAGAGCCATGAATGGGAAGTGACAACTCAACAAACAGGAAGTGACACCATGAGACACCAACAAAGAGCCACAAACAGGAAGTGACACCACAATAAATAGGAAATGCCATCAACAAAGAGCCACAAACAGGAAGTGACACCACAAAAAACAGGAAATGACACCACAACAAACAGGAAATGCCACCAACAAAGAGCCACAAACAGGAAGTGACACCACAACAAACAGGAAATGACACCACAACAAACGGGAAATGACACCAAACAAAGAGCCACAAACAGGAAGTGACACCACAACAAACGGGAAGGGAGCATCCCTGGGAGGCCAGCAAGAGGAACGGCCCGAGGAGACATCCCCGTGCCCCACTTACGCCTCCGTTCTGGGGGGTCTCTGCGGAGAGCATGGGCCCCATCTCCGACGCCTCGGCTCCCTCGGGAAAGTCTTTATAGACGTGCTCGTACTCCTGCCCCGTCACGTCCTCCACCACCAGCACCTCGTCCTCACCCCGCGCGGCAGGGGGTGGGCTGGGAGCCTCCTGCCCCACGCGAGGGGGGAGCAGCGGAGCGGGGAAGAGGGGAACGAGAAGAAACCCAGCAAGGCATTAGTGCACCGCACGGCGCCTACCGGGAGACAGGATCCAGGAGATGTGTTGATACCGGATCCCCCGGGACGCCTCGACCCCCCGCCCCCTCTCTCCCGGCGCTCACCCATTAGACCCCATTCTCCACCCAGAGCTGGAGAGAGAACCCAGGAGTCCTGACCCCCCAGTCCCCAATCCTCAGCCCTTTCCCCACAGACCCCTATCTCTGCCCCCGGAGCCTCTCCCCCGGGGTCTCCATCTCTCCCATCATGGGATCAGCACAGAGGCATCTCTCAGGGGGACCAGCCCTGAGACAGAGAGTGGGGCTGTGGGAACCAGGGGTAGGGTGACCAGACACCAAGTGTGAAAAATCGGGACAGGGTGTGGGGGGTAATAGGAGCCAATATAAGAAAAAGACCTAAAAATCGGGACTGTCCCTATAAAATCGGGACATCTGGTCACCCTAACCAGGGGGGAGCTAGACCTCAGCTCAGCCCCCTGCCCCTTCCCATCCAGCCCCTTAGCCACCCCTCAGTCCAACCCCAGGGCGGTTACCTCAGCCCAGGGCTCCGAAGGGGAGGGGGGAGTCGCCTCCAGCCCCGTCATCTCCTCCCAATAGGCACCATCAGGGTATTGGTCAGGGGGTAGCGTATAGTCCAGGTACTCGCCAGCCCCCCAGGGCTCCTCTGTAGGGGACAGCCCCACATCCTGGGGGCGGGGCAGCAATCATGGGGGCAGGGGGAGAAGGATGGATGGATCGATGGATATGCATGGGGATGGATGGATGGAAGGATGGATATGCAGGAGAACAGATGGATGCAATACGTGGATGGATAGATGGATGCAATGGATGGATAAACAGATGGACAGACAGGCAGATATGCACAGGAATGGGTGGGTGCAATGGAAGGATGGACAGAAGGATGGATATTCATGAGGAGAGATGGATGGATGTGATGGACGAGCATGTATAGGGATAGATAGATGGACAAACAGGCAGATATGCACAGGGATGGGTGGATGCAATGGATGGATGGATGGATGGATGGATGGATGGATGGATGGATGGATGGATGGATGGATGGATGGATGGAAAAACATGCATAGGGACGGATAGACAGATGGACAGACAGGCAGATATGCACAGGAATGGGTGGGTGCAATGGATGGATGGATAGAAGGATGAATATGCACATGGATGGATGGATGGATGGATGGATGGATATGAATGTGGATGGATGGATGGATGGATGGATAGATGGATAAACATGCACCGGGATGGACGGATGCCGTGGACGAACGGACGTGCATGGAGATGGATGAAGATACATGCAGGAGGAGGGATTGACAGATATGCACCGGGATGGATGGAGTCGAGGAGAGAGAAAGAGGACAGAGATATTAGTCGGTTATTCTTGTTCCCCTCGCCCTGGGGAAGGGGCAGGGGCAGCGGAACCAGATTCTTCCCAGACACACGGAGACAAACCGATTGCTGTTGGAATCGCACCCCCCTGCCAGGGTACGACTGCCCCTTGTCACTCAAGGGGGACTTGGGGGGTCCATTCACGGGAAAGAGGGAGCAAGATAAATAAACACAGAGAGAAAACGTGAGGGAGGTAGAACACAGGGCCTGTCCCCTCTCGGGGGCGCTGGCTCCCATCCGGCCCCAGGGCAGAAACCAGCTGGCTCTGGGGTGCAGGGAATGGGACAGGGCCTGGCTGGCTCAGGGGGATGGGGAATGGGGCAGGGACTGGGTGGGTGGGGGGCAGGGAATGGGGCAGGGACTGGCCGGCTTGGGGGGATGGGGAATGGGACAGGGCCCGGCTGGCTCGGGGGGATGGGGAATGGGGCAGGGCCTGGCTGGCTCGGGGGGATGGGGAATGGGGCAGGGACTGGCTGGCTGGGGGGGGCAGGAAATTGGGCAGGGACCGGTGGGCTCAGGGGGCAGGGAATGGGGCAGGGACCGGTGGGCTCAGGGGGGTGGGGAATGGGACATGGGGCCTTCCCCACATTCCCTGTCTGCTGGTTTATTTATGTTGCAGGGGTGCTTCCCGAATGGCCCCGTCGCAGACAGACAGACGCGAGCGAGACGCACAGACTGGGGGGGGGGGTTTGGGGTGGGCGGGAGTGTGCTCCCCCCACGGATCTCAGATCGTGCTGCCCCCTCGGGGGGGGGGTGCTCAGCACCGATCTGGATGCCCCGCTCTCGCTCTACCTGCTGGTAGCTGTTGCCGTGTTTCCTGGGTGCGCCGGCGCCAGCGTAGGCCTTGCCCCCCGTCTGGGCCTTGCCCCGGGCATTTTTCGTGGCCGGGTTTTTCCCCCCAGCGGCCATCTTGGCGTTGCCAGGGGATTTGCTGTTGCCAGGGGATTTGCCGTTGCCAGGGGACTTGCCGTTGCCGGGGGCTTTGCCGGGGGATTTCCCGCCACCGGGGGCTTTGCCGTAGGCTGGGGCCATGCTCATCAGTTGCTGCCGTTTCTGCTGCTTGGGTGCCGGTTTGGTGGGTGCCAGTTTGGCGGGTGCCACTTTGGCGGGTGCCACTTTGGCGGGCGCCGGTTTGGTGGGTGCCACTTTGGCGGGTGCCGGCTTGGCGGGCGCCTTGCGGCCCGGCCCGGCGGGTTTCTGATGCCGCGACAGCGAGGAGGAGGAAGAGGAGGAGGATGGAGGTGATGAGGGTGAGGATGAAGATGGCAGCGGCAGCGACACACACACACACAAAGAAAACACAACACACACGGTGTGAGTTCACGGGGAGCAGGGCCGCAGGGGCTGCTGCAGGGAACCCCCTGGTGTACGGAGCACCCCACGTGCCTCAGGGTCGCCCACAAAACCCTCTGCCCCTGGGGAACTGGATACACACAGAGCACCCCAAATCTCCAGGGGGTCACCCCAGAGCCCCCATATCCTTGGGATCCCCATGTGTATGGAGCACACACCGGGATTCCCTCCCTTCTGCCCCCCACATGGGGGACCCACCGGCCGGTCACAATGTGTGGGGACCATGGCTTGACCCCCACTAGTACCCCCATTCCCTGCCCCCCAGGGGTGCAATGAAGCAGAGATGGACAGACGGGCGGATGGATTGACGGGCGGGCGGACGGATGACACTGCCATGAGAGGATGAGACTCAGACACACCGGGAGCTGGGACAGACAGACAGATGTTGGGGGGGGGGAGCAGAGCCTGCCCCCCCAGTTACCTGCTCCACTGTGCCCCCCAAAACCATGGGGCGGGGCGCATTCCTGACCTCTTTATTCCCGTAAGAGTCGGGGTACTCATAGTTACTCCACCTCCTCCTCAAAGGACTGGGCGCCAGGGGGAGGAGGGAGGGATGGTGGAAGGGGAAAAGGAGGAAAACACAATAATCGTAACAGAAGCCCATAGAGGGGGAGAGTCAGGGGCTGGACCAGGGTGGGGGGGTCTGTCTGCTCCCCCCTGCCCCAGTCCTTCCTCCTCCCGGCTGGGTCCCCCTCTCTGAGCCTGACCCTCAGCTCCCCCACTCAGGGCAGGGATGGGGGGAAGAACGGCCTTTAAAACTCCAGTTCTGGGGTTCACCCCCCATCCCACCACGAGCCAGAGCAGCCGGCCCCAATGAGAAGGAGCAGGACATGCTGGGAACAGGGGGGCGGGTGGCCCCGATGAGGTTGCCCATTCCAATGCTTCACCACCCTCCTAGTGAAATAGTTTTTCCTAATATCCAACCTAAACCTCCCCCACTGCAACTTAAGAACATAAGAACGGCCATACTGGGTCAGACCAAAGGTCCATCTAGCCCAGTATCCTGTCTACCGACAGTGGCCAATGCCAGGTGCCCCGGAGTGAGTGAACCTAACAGGTATGATCGAGCGATCTCTCTCCTGCCATCCATCACCCCCCTCTGACAGACAGAGGCTAGGGACACCATTCATTACCCATCCCGGCTAATAGCCATTTATGGACTTAGCCTCCATGAATTTATCCAGCTCTCTTTTAAACCCTGTTATAGTCCTAGCCTTCACAGCCTCCTCAGGTAAGGAGTTCCACAGGTTGACTGTGCGCTGTGTGAAGAAGAACTTCCTTTTATTTGTTTTAAACCTGCTGCACGCCAATTTCATTGAGTGGCCCCTAGTTCTTCTATTTTGGGAACAAGTAAATAACTTTTCCTTATTTACTTCCTCCACACCACTCATAATTTTATATACCTCTATCATATCCCCCCTTAGTCTCCTCTTTTCCAAGGTAAAAAGTCCTAGCCTCTTTAATCTCTCTTCATATGGGACCCGTTCCAAACCCCTAATCATTTTAGTTGCCCTTCTCTGAACCTTTTCTAGTGCCAGTATATCCTTTTTGAGATGAGGAGACCACATTTGTACGCAGTATTCAAGATGTGGGTGCACCATGGATTTGTATAAGGGCAATAAGATATTCTCCGACTTATTCTCTATCCCTTTTTTAATGATTCCTAACATCCTGTTTGCTTTCTTGACTGCCGCTGCACACTGCGTGGATGCCTTCAGAGAACTATCCACAATGACTACCAGGTCTTTTTCCTGATTGGTTGTAGCTAAATTAGCCCCCATCATATTGTATGTATAGTTGGGGTTATTTTTTCCAATGTGCATTACTTTACATTTATCCACATTAAATTTCATTTGCCATTTTGTTGCCCAATCACTTAGTTTAGTGAGATCTTTTTGAACTTGAGACCATTACTCCTTGTTCTGTCATCTGGTACCACTGAGAACAGTCTAGATCCATCCTCTTTAGACCCCCTTTCAGGTAGTTGAAAGCAGCTATCAAATCCCCCCTCAGTCTTCTCTTCTGTAGACTAAAAATCCAGTTCTCTCAGCCTCTCCTCATAAGTCATGTGCTCCAGGTCCATGATCCTTTCTGTTGCCCTTCTCTGGACTCTTTCCAATTTTTCCACATCCTTCTTGTGGGCCCCAGAACTGGCCCCAGTCCCCCAGATGAGGCCTCACCAATGTTGAATAGAGGGGAACAATCACGTCCCTCGATCTGCTGGCAATGCCCCGACTTATACAGCCCAAAATGCCATTTCTCCCCCAGATCAGCCCCACAGCCACGGCCAGCTCCATTCCCCACCCCCACATCAGCCCCATGTGCGTGACCAGCCCGTGTCCCCCCCCCCCCCCACATCAGCCCCACAGGCCCAAACAGCCACATCTGACCCACAGGCCGTCCATCCCCGTGCCCACCCCCCAAGATCAAACCCATGGGTCTGTCCAGCCCCGTATCCTCCCCGCGATCAGACCCACAGGCCTGACCTGCTCGGCCTGCCCCACGTCCCTCACCTCGGGCCTGGCCGGCCTCTGCTGCGCCTCCTGGGCCTGGGGCTGGGTGTGGGGCGGGGCGGGGCAGTCGGGGCTGTAGTGCTGGCAGTAGTCATAGGCCGCCTGCGGGCTCGGGGCGATGAGCAGCTGCTGGATGTCACCCTGCAGAGAGAGACGGGGCGATGGGGGGACGGGCACTGCCGGGCCCGGAGCCCCCCCCGCCACGAATGGGGAAAGGGGCCAGAGAGGGAGTGAAGGGGGCTGGATGGAGGGGTGGGAGGGGTGGGAGGGAGTAGATTGTGGATGGATTGCGGGGGTAGAGGGGTGGATGGATGGAGGGGTGGGAGGATGGACAGGTGTGTGGGGATGGAGGGATGAATTGGGGAGATAAAGGGATGGTGGGTAAAGGGGGATGTGCAGGGATGGGGCATAGATGGAGGGGTGTGTACAGGGAGTGAGGGATGGATGGAGAGTAGGTGGATGGACAGGTGAGTGTCCACCTGGGGATGGAGGGAGGGAGGGAGGGAGGTGGGGAGGGAGGAATTGAGGGATAGATGGAGGGGTGTGTACAGGGAGGGAGGGAGGGAGGGAGGGAGGTGGGGAGGGAGGGATTGGGGGGATAGATGGAGGGGTGTGTACAGGGAGGGAGGGAGGGCAGGAGGGTGGGGATGAAGGGGTGGAAGAACAGGAGTTGCCCTGATACCATCCTGCTTCCCCGTTGTGACCCCACCCAGAAATAATCCCCAATTTCCCCTCAAAACACCCCCAGGCGCTGCCCCCTCCTCACACCCAGCCAGTCTTAGGCGAGACGTGGGGGTCAGGCGGGGGCCCCATGGCCAGGGGGACGGGGGACGGGCCGGTACCTGGAAAACCTCCTCGTCGAGGAGGCGGGTGCCAAAGACGGTGATGCCGCGGGTGTCGATCACGGGGCGGGGGCCCCGGGGCAGCGGCCGCGTCACCTTCTTCTTACAGTCCAGGATCAGCGTCACCGACTGCTTGTGCACACTCAGCGCCAGCCGGTGCCACCTGGGGACACGGACACGCCGATGGGAGGGGGCAGGACCCACAGACACGGAGGGGGGTTAGGGGAGTCCTCAGGGGTCTGCTTAGGGGGCAGAGTGTGCTGCACGGTCGGGGGTCAGGGGTCGCGGGTACCCACTTGCCGTCAGTGAGGTTCACGCCCCGGAACAGCGGGTACTCCTCGGGGGCGGGGGGGAGGTCAGGGGTCGGGGGTCAGGGGTCGCGGGTACCCACTTGCCGTCAGCGAGGTGGATGCCCCAGAAGAGCGGGTACTCCTCGGGGGCGGGGGGGAGGTTAGGGGGCGGGGTCAGGGGTCAGGGGTCATGGGTACCCACTTGCCATCAGCGAGGTTCATGCCCCGGAAGAGCGGGTACTCCTCGGGGATGGGAGGGGAGGTCAGGGGTCGGGGGTCAGGGGTCGCGGGTACCCACTTGCCGTCAGCGAGGTTCACGCCCCGGAAGAGCGGGTACTCCTCGGGGGTGGGGGGAGGTTAAGGGTCGGGGGTCAGGGGTCGCGGGTACCCACTTGCCGGCAGCGAGGTTCACGCCTGGAAGAGCGGGTACTCCTCGGGGGCGGGGGGGAGGTCGGGGGTCGGGGTCAGGGGTCGCGGGTACCCACTTGCCGTCAGCGAGGTTCACACCCCAGAAGAGCGGGTACTCCTCGGGGGCGGGGGGAGGTCGGGGGTCAGGGGTCGGGGTCAGGGGTCGCGGGTACCCACTTGCCGTCAGCGAGGTTCACGCCCCGGAAGAGCGGGTACTCCTCGGGGGCGGGGGGAGGTCGGGGGTCAGGGGTCGGGGTCAGGGGTCGGGGTCAGGGTCGCGGGTACCCACTTGCCGTCAGCGAGGTTCACGCCCCAGAAGAGCGGGTACTCCTCGGGGGCGGGGGGAGGTCGGGGGTCAGGGGTCGGGGTCAGGGGTCGCGGGTACCCACTTGCCGTCAGCGAGGTTCACGCCCCGGAAGAGTGGGTACTCCTCGGGGGCGGGGGGGAGGTTAGGGGTCGGGGGTCAGGGGTCGCGGGTACCCACTTGCCGTCAGCGAGGTTCACGCCCTGGAAGAGCGGGTACTCCTCGGGGGCGGGGGGGAGGTCGGAGGTCAGGGGTCGGGGTCAGGGGTCGGGGTCAGGGGTCGCGGGTACCCACTTGCCGTCAGCGAGGTTCACGCCCCGGAAGAGCGGGTACTCCTCGGGGGCGGGGGGAGGTCAGGGGTCGGGGATCAGGGGTCGCGGGTACCCACTTGCCGTCAGCGAGGTTCACGCCCCGGAAGAGCGGGTACTCCTCGGGGGCGGGGGGGAGGTCGGGGGTCAGGGGTCGGGGGTCAGGGGTCGCGGGTACCCACTTGCCGTCAGCGAGGTTCACGCCCCGGAAGAGCGGGTACTCCTCGGGGGCGGGGGGAGGTCGGGGGTCAGGGGTCGGGGTCAGGGGTCGGGGTCAGGGGTCGCGGGTACCCACTTGCCGTCAGCGAGGTTCACGCCCCGGAAGAGCGGGTACTCCTCGGGGGCGGGCGCGCCGCTCTGGTCCTGGTAGAGGAAGACGGGGGAGCGGCCCAGCTCCACCCCCAGCTGCTGGGTGCCGTGCTGGTCGTAGATGGAGAGCAGGAAGGGCTGGGTCCCCGCCTTGGCCTTCACCAGGGCCATGATGGAGAAATCCTCCGGGAACTTCCCTGGGGAGACAGGGGGGCTGTGGGACCACGAGGGGGGGGGACTCGGGGCAGGACACGGGGTGGGGGGCAGGGACAGCGGAAGGGGGATGTAGGAACGTCCACTAGGGACACGGGGGGGGCGCGTCCCAATGGGGGGTCAAGGCAGGAATGTCCCACTAGTGACCCAGGAGGTGCGGGAACATCCCGAGGGGGTCACAGAATGTTCCACTAGTGACATGGGGGTCACAGGAATGTTCCACTAGTGACATGGCCTCACAGAATGTCACTAGTGACATGGGGTCAAGGAATGTTCGACTCAGGAGGTGCGGGAATATCGAGGGGGTCATAGGAATGTTCCACTAGTGACATGGGGGTCACAGGAATGTTCCACTAGTGACTCAGGAGGTGTGGGAGCGTGGGAATGTTCCACCGGGGTCACGGATGGGTGTGGGAACATCCAATGGGGATGTAGGAATGTTCCACTAGGGGCGGGGGACCATGCTGTGAGCTGGAAGGTGTAGACCAGCCATAGAGGGGGCGGGGGCTCTGCACAGGGAGGGGGACACGCCGTAGGACAGGGAGGGGGTGGACTATCCCATGTGGGGGGGGACACGCCATAGGACGGGGAGGGGGTGGACTAGTCCATGTGGGGGGGGACACGCCGTAGGACGGGGAGGGGGTGGACTAGTCCATGTGGGGGGGGGGGGACACACCGCAGGACGGGGGGGTGGACTATCCCATGTGGGGGGGGACACACCGCAGGACGGGGGGTGGACTATCCCATGTGTGTCGGGGGGACACGCCGTAGGACGGGGAGGGGGTGGACTATCCCATGTGGGGGGGGGGACACACCGCAGGACGGGGGGTGGACTATCCCATGCGTGGGGGCGGGGACACACCGCAGGACGGGGGGATGGGGAGGGGGTGGACTATCCCATGTGGGGGGGGGGACACACCGCAGGACGGGGGGGTGGACTATCCCATGCGTGGGGCGGGGACACACCGCAGGACGGGGGGGTGACTATCCCATGTGTGTCGGGGGACACGCGTAGGATGGGGAGGGGGTGGACTATCCCATGCAGGGAGGGGGGACACACGCCGTAGGACGGGGAGGGGGTGGACTATCCCATGGGGGGGGGGACACGCCGTAGGACGGGGAGGGGGTGGACTATCCCATGCAGGGAGGGGGGGTGCAGCGTGGCCCGGTACCTGGGAAGAGCTGCCTGCTGGGGGCGCTGATCTGCGCCTGCCGTGATATCCTGTAGGCCACGTCCGGTCCCCCCCCCTGCCCGCCTGGCGGGGCAGAATCCCGTCGTCTTCCGCACGCCGGCCGGCTGGGCCTGGAACCGCAGCGCCGTCAGCACGTCCACCGGCTCTGCTGTGGGATACAGGGGGGGGGGGGTCAGAGCTCTGCAAACAGCCCCCACCGCCCCGACAGGGCCCCCCAGCCACACAGAGCTCCCCAGTTCCGGGGTCACATGAACTCACCCCCCCCCACCCCGATCTAGCAGGGTCCCTCCCCCCCAGCCGTGACTCCCATTCCCCAGGAGCCTCTCCACATTCAGCCCCCCCACGAATCCCCCTCCCCACGAGAGTCCTTCCGCCCTGGGGGCTGAGCTGGGGCGGGGGGGGGGGTCCTGGGACACGGTGGAGGAACAGAGCAGGCAGGCCTGGCGGCTGGAAGTGGGTGTCTGGGCAGCTAAGGGGGGCTGCGGCTGGCCGTGGGTGCAGGGGATGGGGTCCCTCTGCCCGGGTGCACGGGAGCCCCGCTGGGGGCTCAGGGTGCGGGGGCCCTGGCTGGGGAGCAGGGGGGGCCGGCAGGGCTGGGAGGGGGTAGGGGTCCCCTCAGGTGCACTGCCCGGCTCTATCCAAATTCCAATCTCCCCTCCCGGGACGCTCACAGAGACGGGCTTTCTCAGGCCCCATCAACGGGGTCTTTGTTCCCAGCCGGCGGGGAGGGGTGTGAGGGTCCGAGGGAAACACACACACGTGGCAATGCACGCACACACACACACACACATGTACACAGAGTGATTCACTCACACCCCCATCTCACAATCACACACACCCAGGCACACACACACACCCCCGACTCCCCAGCGCATGCACAGAGCACACCCGGCTCACCATCGCACACGTATGCACCATTTCACCACGGCCCATTCTCCATTGCACACACACACACACACACACACACACCCCCGACTCCCCATCGCATGCACAGAGCACACCCGGCTCATCATCGCACATGTATGCACCATTTTACCACGGCCCATTCTCCATTGCACACACACACACCCCCTCTCCACAAACACAGCCGCCTCGTCACAAATCGCACACCACCCCCGCCTCACACCCCGTCAATCACAATCACACACACCCGGCTTCACAGACACACCCGCCTCGAGCGCACAATCACGGTACACATACCCCATAGCACAGTGGCTCCCCGGTATCACGATTACACCCCCCCCCACTTCACAGCCACACAGATCCCATGTCCCCGTTGCACACCGCTGTGTCACAGTGACGTGTGCCCCGTTACACAATCCCCCCCAGCTCCCAGTCCCGTCCCGTCCCCCCCCTCAGCTCAGCCAATATTCCTCACTGAGCACAAACAAGTCTGCAGAAGTCATCAGCTCCAGCCGGGCCTGGCTCCCGGCCCACCCCTTGCCCATACCCCACACCTCCGGCGGGGCCGGCCCCTCCCAGCCCGGGGTGATGGGGGGCAGCACGGCCAGCCTGCGTGGGGGGAGGGAGAGGCACTCAGACGGACGGGACCACGGGCCGGGTGACCCTCGCTCCAGCCAGGGCAGCAACCTCAGGCCCTTGGGGTCAGGACCCTTGGAGGGAATCCCCCCCCCATGGGACACTAGGGGGAGCCCAGGGCACTGCCCCCCCCCAAGTGCAGAGACTGGCCTGGTTGGGGGGAGATGGAGCAGGGTTGGGGGCAGGGAGCTCAGGGGTCCTGCACTGCGACCGACCCCCCCCACACACACACCCCGCCTGTCTGTCTGCGTCCTCCCCACACCTGTGCCCCGCTCCCATTTTTCCGTCCAGTCCCCATCTGGGTTTCTCATCAGCCCCACGTTTACGGACCTGGTGTGAGGGCGGGAGCCCCGTTCCCCCCCCCCCCCCATTGTTCCACTCGGCATCTGGCCCCCGTCAATATCCCCAGCAGGACAGACAGTGAGACAGAGACGGGAGCCCTTGGCTCAGGGCACTGCCACGGGGAAGCTCGCAGCACTGGAAGATCTCCAGCTGGGGCACTGCTCCGGGGAAGTTTGCAGCGCCAGGCTCCCTGGCCGGGGGCACTGTCGTGGGGAAGCTCGCAGCAGTGGAGAACTGGCAGGGTGGGGGACTGTTAGCCCCTGGCAGAGACGCTCCAAATCCGCACACACTCAGGGCCCATCTCTGAGCCACGTCCCCACCCGGGGTCCCCCGGCCCCCCCCCCCCGGCCGCAGGCTGAGCTCGGCGCTGGCCCAGCCCCAGCCGGCGCACAGAGACACCTTTCTTCCGCCCGCCAGGCGGGGCGAGGAAAAGCCATTAGGGCTGCATAGCAGAACTCCCTGGGGAGGGGCGGGATGGGGGAGGAGCCCCCCAGAGCCGGGCCTGGAACGGGGGGGCTGAGGGAGGAGACAGTTTAGGAAGAGGGGGGCCCACGTTGAACTGGGGGGATGCTGGTTGTAGAAAGAAGTGAGCGGGAGAAGGGCTAGGAGCGGGGGGGGGCAGGAGGGAGAGGGCTCCTGTGGGGGGTCACAGTGGGGTCAGGGGAGGAGGCAGAGGGGAGGGGCAATGTGGGGCAGGTGGAGAGGGGCGGGGGGAAGTGGGGGGCAGGGGGAGGGGGCCTGTGCAGCAGAGAATGGGCCCTTTAAACGAGTCACTTCCTCTGTTTGACCCAGGAGCTCCCCAGCACAGGGGGGGGGGGGACCAGACAGGGGTCACCTGACCCAGCGGGCGACCGCACAATCCACAGCCCGACACCCCCCCCCAGCTGCCCTGACTCCCCCCAGCTTCCCCCCCATCGCTCCCCCAGCCATGCCCCCCCATCGCTCCCCCAGCTTCCCCCCCATCGCTCCCCCAGCCGTGCCCCCCCATCGCTCCCCCAGCCGTGCCCCCTCATCGCTCCCCCAGCCGTTGCCCCCCCCCATCGCTCCCCCAGCTTCCCCCCCCATCGCTCCCCCAGCCGTGCCCCCCCCATCGCTCCCCCAGCCGTGCCCCCCCATCGCTCCCCCAGCCATGCCCCCCCATCACTCCCCCAGCCGTGCCCCCCCCATCGCTCCCCCAGCTGTGCCCCCCCATCGCTCCCCCAGCCGTGCCCCCCCCCATCGCTCCCCCAGTGCCACCCCCCATCGCTCCCCCAGTGCCCCCCCCATCGCTCCCCCAGCCGTGCCCCCCCATCGCCTCCCCCCAGTGCCCCCCCATCGCTCCCCCAGCCGTGCCCCCCCCATCGCTCCCCCCCAGCCGTGCCCCCCCATCGCTCCCCCAGCCGTGCCCCCCCCATCGCTCCTAGGTGCCACGGCTCCCCCAGTGCCACCCCCCCCCCCCCCCGGCTCCCAGCTGCCCTGGCTCTGCGGCAGGCTGGGCTGGGCTGGGCTGGGAGATATTTGCAGTGAGATGCAGGGAGGTGCCCGTCCAGCGATTAGCCCCCCGCCCCCCACCCCCCCACCTGCTCCTCCCACGCACCAGCCCCACAGCTGCACTGCCTGGGGGTGGGGGCAGGGTCCCTGCACAGCCCCAAGGGGGGGTCTCTGGGGGACAGGCCCTGAGCATCTGCTGGGGACACGGGGGGGCTCTGCCCCGAACCAGCCAGAGCTGAGCGGCCTCGGCCCCCGCGCCGGAGAATCCAGACACGGCTCGTCCCACCGCTGAGTGTCCGTCCGTCCTGATCCCCTGATCACGCCGTGTCCGTCCGTCCTGATCCCCTGATCACGCCGTGTCCGTCCGTCCTGATCCCCTGATCACGCCGTGTCCGTCCGTCCTGATCCCACGTCACGCCCTGTCCGTCCGTCCTGATCCCCTGATCACGCCGTGTCCATCCGTCCTGATCCCCCGTCACGGCCTGAGTGTGTCCGTCTGTCCTGATCCCACGTCACCGCCTGAGTGTGTCCGTCCGTCCTGATCCCCCGTCAACACCTGAGTGTGTCCGTCCGTCCGTCCTGATCCCCCGATCACGCCGTGTCAGTCCGTCCTGATCCCACGTCACCGCCTGAGTGTGTCCATCGTCCCTGATCCCCCGTCACCGCCTGAGTGTGTCCGTCCTGATCCCCCGATCACACCGTGTCCGTCCGTCCTGATCCCCCGATCACGCCGTGTCCGTCCGTCCTGATCCCCCGTCACGGCCTGAGTGTGTCCGTCCGTCCTGATCCCCCGTCAACACCTGAGTGTGTCCGTCCGTCCGTCCTGATCCCCCGATCACGCCGTGTCCGTCCGTCCTGATCCCACGTCACCCGCCTGAGTGTGTCCGTCCGTCCTGATCCCCCGTCACCGCCTGAGTGTGTCCGTCCTGATCCCCCGATCACACCGTGTCCGTCCGTCCTGATCCCCCGTCACCCGCCTGAGTGTGTCCGTCCGTCCTGATCCCACGTCAACACCTGAGTGTGTCCGTCCTGATCCCCCGATCACACCGTGTCCGTCTGTCCTGATCCCACGTCACGGCCTGAGTGTGTCTGTCACGGAGCGCCTGGGCGATGGTGGAACCGCTCCCTAGGAAGCCAGACCGGACTCCGGGTGAAGGGCCCCTTCTCCGTACACAGCCTGTGTCCCAGGCCAGGAGCTTCAGGGGTCTCCACTTCCACCTTCCTGGGTCTGACCTCGGAGCATTCAGCACCTTCTGCCCCTCCGTGTGCTTCCCCCAGCAAGCCCGCCTGGGCGGGGTCCTGGGGGAGCCCATGGGTTTCTGCACCCCAAATCCACAGTCAGACGTGACTCTCAGCCAGCCAGTAAAACAGGTTTATTCGATGACTTCTATCTGATCTAACACAGACCAGACAGCGAGCGAGCGTGAGCCCTCAGCTGGATCCCATCTTGGGGGCCAGAGAGCGAGATCGCTGCTCTCCCCCTCACCTGCCTGGCTCCAGCTAAAAACCAGACTGACCCAAACCCCCTCCAGCCCCTCCCTGCTCTCCTTTGTCCCTTTCCCAGGCTGGAGGCATCACCTGACCTTTCTCCAACAGGTTCAGCTGACCTCCCTCCCCCACTTGGGGTCAGATTACAGTATCAGGGATGCACACCTTGAGGGGGAGGGGTTGCCTCCTTGCTTCCAGTGTCAGCCCCTACTCCTTAAGAAATGCATAGGGGAAACTGAGGCACACACACACAGTACTCCCACTTCGCCACAGTGTCCTTCTGTTCTGATCCCACATCACGGCCTGTCTGTCTGTCTGTCCTGATCCCACGACACTAGGTCACAGCCAATCCAAGGCCACCACTGCACAGATCCTGCCGGCCATCCCAGAATGCCTCAGGACCACAATCCCACGGGGCAGCCAGTGCTCCCCCCCCACCACCCCTCAACTTTCTCCCAACATTCTCTGCCCCACACCATCCCGGGGGGGGACCCAGCATGCCCCCCCCACACAGCTCCATCCCAGGTGCCCCTGGACCCCACAATCCCGGGGGGGAACCAGCAAACCCAGTTCCACACCAGCAGGTCACAAAACAAGGATCCCGCAGCATCCTATAAATTCCAGCTGACCCTGTGATGCTGGGGGGGGGGGGGACAGACAGACCCTCTCCATCATCAGCCCCCCAGTTCCCCTCCCCCCACCAGAGCGCCCTGCTGCCGGGGGGGGGGACGGACAGACAGACCCACCCCGGTATCAGCCCCTGTCCCCCAGCAGCCCCCATGGATAGAAATCTCCCCTCCACCCCTCCTGTATAAGATCCCAACTCTTCCCACAGACCCCCCCCCCCGACTGGACCCCGATCCCTATAGCCCCCCCCCATATAGGATCCCGTCTCTGATCCCACCCCACAAGCCCCTGTCCAGAAAAGTCGGGGTTTGTGCCCTGGTGTCTGTGTTGTCCCCGACCCTACACACCCCACTGCTCCATCCAGAGGTGGCTGCATTTCAGGAGCGCTGGGTCCCCGGAGAGCAGGCGACGGGGCTGTTGGATCCTTTTCCAGGGGGTGGGGGGAGGTGTATTCCTATTGCCCAGAGGGGAGACAAACCCCCAATTAGGGAAGGGAGATTGACTAGACAGACAGACAGACAGGGATGTGGGGACAGAGACAAGCAGTGCCACCGGGGGACAGACACCAGGACCTAGGGATGGACAGACAGACACAGCGGGACCTGGGGGATGGGACAGACAGACACAGCGGGATCCGGGACAGACAGACAAAGCGGGACCCGGGGGACAGGACAGACAGACGCAGCGGGATCCGGGACAGACAGACACAGTGGACCCGGGACCCGGGACAGACAGACACAGTGGGACCTGGGATCCGGGACAGACAGACACAGCGGGACCCAGGGGATGGGACAGACAGACACAGCGGGACCCGGGGGACGGGACAGACAGACACAGCGGGACCCGGGGGGGTGGGACAGACAGACAGAGCGGGACCCGGAATCCGGGACAGACAGACACAGTGGGACCCGGGGGGGGGGACAGACAGACACAGCGGGACCCGGGGGGGTGGGACAGACAGACACAGCGGGACCCCGGGGGGGTGGGACAGACAGACACAGCGGGACCCGGGGGTGTGGGACAGACAGACACAGTGGGACCTGGGGGGGTGGGACAGACAGACACAGCGGGACCCGGGGGCGGGGGGGGGGTGGGACAGACAGACACAGCGGGATGTGGGGATCGACACGCTGGGACACTAGGCTCTGGGGCGGATGGACAGACAGACAGCTGCCCCCTCCCCCGGCTCAGTGCCGTGTGAAAGGCTCTCAGCCCCCCCCCAGGCCGGGGAGGGGGGCATGGCCGAGGGGGGGTGAAGGGCCCCTGTCTCTGCCTCCCATGGGCCCAGGGGGCAGGGCTGGGACTGGCAAACCACAGGAGCACCCGGCTCCCGCCACAGGCCGCTGGCCGGCCCCAGACACCAAGACACTGAGATCACACGGCCCCCGCCCCCGGGGGCATCCCACCCACCAGGACCCCCCCGGGCTCCACTCCTGCCTCTAGGGGTGGGATCCAGTGGGTTATAACAGGGGGGCTGGGAGCCAGGACTCCTGGGTTCTATTCTTTCAGGGGGAAGCCCTTTCCCTTTTCAGTGCCTCAGTTTCCCTCTCTGGGATAAAGCCCCCTTGTAAAGTGCTCTGAGAACCACAGATGTACCCTGCCTCCCCAGCCCCCCCACGGAGACCATCTATTTAGCCCACTCCCCCCAAAGTTCAGACCATGTACCCCAAACTCTGCCCCCCACCTGCTTATCCCCCAGACCCTCACCAGCAGGCATGTGTGGAGGAGCTGCTGCTTCCAGACAGATGTGGAGAAGAGGGGCGGCCCAGAGAGGGTCCCCAATAGCTTCCCAGCTCCTGGCTTGACCCCCAAAGTCAAAGTGGGGCTCTGTGTGACCCAGGGGTTGGGCTGCACTGGGGTAAGGGAGAGACGACACTGGGACTTCTACAGACAGAGCAATGCGGCCAGCTCTAGGCAGGAGCACGGAAAGCTGAGTATAACACTGCAAAGTGGGGTGAGGGATTTTAACCAAGGACAAAGAGGGGGGAACATGGCAGCCTGGGGTTATTAATATCCCCACAGAGCTGGGTTTGGGGATCTGCTAGACTCCACTCCTCAATCCCAGAGGCACAGACAGAACCCAGGTGTCCTGGCTCCCATCCCCCGCAGCCCCGATCTGTGTGGCCCTGACCTCCTGCTGCCACTGCCCCACCCAGCTGTGGTTTCCAGGCCCCTGCTCCCCACCCAGCTCCTCAAGCTGGTCCGCTCCAGCTGGGCTCCTAGGAGGGGGTGCAGGGGGGACCCTGCCTGGCGCCGGGGGCACCCCAGCCCCCCAAGACTCACAGCGGGGGAGGCGGGGGGGGGGGGGGTTGTCTTAGAGACCGGAAGGAGCTGTGATCCCTGGGGCTGGGGACTGCGGAGGACCAGATACCGCGGGATAGGCCAGCGGGTCCAATGCGTTCACCACTAGCCACACGTGAATGGGGGCTAACGCTGTGAGCGAGGCCGGGTCTGTGAATCCCATTACTGCCGTCAGTGTTATCAAATCCAAGACCGGATCCAGTATTACGGGTGGAAAGCGTCGCACCCCCGGGGGAAGCCGGTGTTAGGAGAACCGCTGCAGAGTTCGTCAGATCTACTCAGCCTTGAGAGTCATCAAAGTCATTGGAAATGTCGTTTGTAGGGTGTTTTAATCATTTGTTATAATGTGGCGAAGAAGAAAAACTCAAAACCATAAGTGCGGCTAGCATCGAATTTCTATTGGACACCACTGGATGGATGGATGGATGGATGGATGGATAGATAGATAGATAGATAGATAGATAGATAGATAGATAGATAGATAGATAGATAGATAGATAGATAGATAGATAGATAGATAGATAGATAGATAGATAGATAGGCAGGCAGGCTGGGGGGAGAGAGGGCGGAGGGAGGGAGAGAGAGAGAGATGCTGAGTGAAGTATGGAGATGGATGGATGGTGATGCTGGAAGAAGGAAATGGGGCCAGATGGATGGATGACACTATGGGAGCAAGGAAGTGATGGAGGGAGGAGGATAGAGGGAGGGATGGAGGGATGGAAGCACAGCTAGGATCTGGGGATGGAGGGAGGGGGGGATGAAGGGATACATGGAGGGATGGATGCACAGTAGGGCCTGGGTATGGAGGGAGGGATGGAGGGATATGTGGGTGAGCGGAAGCACAGTAGGATCTGGGGATGGAGGGAGGGATGGAGGGATGGAAGCACAGCTAGGATCTGAGGGGATGGAGAGGAGGAGGGATGAAATGAAGGATACATGGATGGAAGCACAGTAGGATCTGGGGATGGAGGGATACACGGAGGGAGGGATGCACAGTAGGATCCGGGGATGAAGGGATACACGGAGGGATGGATGCACAGTAGGATCTGGGGGAATGGGGAGAAGGAGGGATGGAAGCACAGCAGGATCTGGGTATGGCGGGGCAGGCGGAGGACAAACGGAGCAATGTCCTGGGATCTGGAGACGGGGTGGATTCACATTCCCATGAGTTGCAGGTCCCCGATGTCTCTATGGGGCCCAGCGAGTGAGAGGATGGGCTGGAGACATGGGGGGGGGGGAGGCAGCAGGGAGGGATGAGGGGGATGATCTTGCATCCAGGCCCAGATCCAACCCTGTAGGACCATCCCAGCGAGACCCCCCTGGTTCCCCCCCCCCGGATCAGCCCCAGCTAAGCCCCCAGCACCCCGCCTGGATCTGCCCCGGCCGGGTGGGGCGCAGCAGGTCTGACTCTGCAGCATCTATTTGGGCAGCTTCCCGCCCGGAAACGGAAACCAAACAGTGATTAGAGTGAGGGGGGGGGATGCCTGGCGGGGTGGGGGGGCTGGTTTCAGAACAGGAAGGAAGACAAGAAGAGCAAAGACCGAACGAAAGAACCAAAAAGGAGGAGAGGACAGGCCCAGACACTGGGGATGGGGGGGGGCGGGGAGAGGAGGGGGGGAGGAGAGGACAGGCCCAGACACTGGGGATGGGGGGGGCGGGGAGAGGAGGGGGGGAGGAGAGGACAGGCCCAGACACTGGGGGTCGGGGAGGGGGGGGGAGGTGATGGGCCCAGACACTGGGGGTTGGAGGGGGGAGGAGGCCACCCTGGGGCTCACCCAGCCCTTCTCTTCCTCCCCCTGCTTCCCCCTCCTCCCCCGCCCTCAGATGCCCCCTAGCACCGCCCGCTGCCATTCTGCTTCCCCCCCCGGATCCCCCCTTTGTCCGGCAGGAGAGATGGGGAACCCAGAAGGGGAAGTTGAGGCCTGTGGAGGAGGGGGATCCTTACAGCCCCCCCCAGGGCTGGGGGGGTGATCTCTCCCTACAGCCCCCCCATATCTGCCACTCCCCCCAGCCATCCCCAGTGCCCCCTCACTTTGTCTGCCCCCCCAGCCAGGTACTGCTCCCCCGTCTGTCCCAAGGGATTCCCCTTTCCCTGCCCCCCGGGAATCGCTCCCCACGCCCTGCAGTGCCCCCCCCCCCAGCTAAAGGAGGGGATGTCCGGGAACTAGCCCCCCCTCCCAGCAGCCCAGTGACCTGGGTTAGGTGAAGGGGATGGGGGAAGGGAGATTAAAGTGGTGCACAGCGGGTGTGTGAAGGAACACAATTACACAATGGGCACAGAGAGACACCACTACACACCCACACCAACAACCCTCCCCCCCGGGTGGGACACAACAACACAACTATCTACACACACAACCTGGGACGGGGTGCGGGGGACACAGGTACACAACTATACACACTCACACACACAACGTACACACACACCCCTTGTGGCAGGAAACACAAGTACACAACTGTATGTCACACACTCGGAGCTAGACAGCCTCACCCTCACTCCCTACGCATCCTGCAGGGAGACAGCTGACTCCAACCCTACAGGGAGACACAACTGAACAATCCCCCCCACACACACACACACACCACACAACACAGGGCCAGAGCAGTACGGACCAGCCCCCCACACCCCACCTCACCATCCCCATCCCAGAGAGACAGAGACCCCTAAGTCCACCCCCCATCCCAGAGTCGACCCTGTGAAAAGGGGGGGCAGGGAGGGGCGGGGGACATGGAATGAAGAACATGGGAATAGGGGGGCAATGGGGAAGCAGGGGGAGATTGGGGGTGCAGGGGGAATGGAGGAGTGAGGGTGCAGTGGGGGTGAATGGGGGTAATGGGGAAGCAGAGGGAGATCGGGGGTGCAGGGGGAATGGAGGAGTGAGGGTGCAGTGGGGTGAATGGGGGGCAATGGGAAAGCAGGGGAGATTGGGGCACAGCGGGCTGAGCAGGGGAGGGGGTGAATGGGGGGCAATGGGGAAGGAGGGGGAGATTGATGGGACTGGGGGCCAAGCGTGGGAGGGGCATGGAGGGGTGTGGGTGTGGTGGGGGGCACAGTGGGCCCCCCGCACTCACTTCCCCACGTTATAAATCACACACACACACACAGAGAGAGGTGGGGGGGGGCTCGGCGCAGTCCGGGCCGGGCAGGGGGTCGGGGGAAGCCGCAGCCCAAAGATAAATAAACCCCCAGCCCAGCCCCCCCGCTGGCTCCCGCCCTGTCCCAGCACAAAGAGCCTGTGTCTGCAGGGCCCGGGGGGCGCAGGTCCCACAGGGACGATGGGGGGCTCTGGGGCACAGGCCCCACAGAGCCCCCCAATACCGGAGACATCCCTACTCTGCCCCGATGCCAGAGAAACCCCCACAGCCCCCACTGCCAAGCCTGGGGGAGTCTCCCCATAAGAAGTTGGGGGGACTAAAGAGGAAGGACTGAACCCCCTGAATTCCTGCCCCTTTCCCTGCCCCCCACTCCATGACCCCTTCCCCAGCTGTGCCTAAACCCCCAAATCCCAGCGGTGCCTAAACCCCCAAATTCTGGCCCCCGGTTTCAGATCCCTGAATTTCTGATCCTCCTGCACCCTGAATTCCCTGGGCCCCGTACCCCCAGTGCCAGCTCTTGTCCCCCCATGTCCCCTGTGCCTCCCAGTACCCCCCAGTACCCCCCATACACCCCCAGTGCCCCCATACACCCCCAGTGCCCCCCATACACCCCCAGTGCCCCCATACACCCCCAGTGCCCGTCCCTAGGATCTGTCGGAGACGGGCAGACTCTGCTGTTTCTGCCAAATCACCCCAGTTGCCCCCCCAGCTCCCCCCCCCCCAGAGTCTCCTCTCGCACATCACGGACCCGGCGCCCGCCCGCCCCCCCCACCGAGCCCGGGCTCCAGGGGACCGTGCCAGAGCCGCCGCGCCTCTGCCCCACTCCTCGTCCCCCCCCCCCCCTCCAGCCCTGGACGGGGCACTGACCTCCCACCGCAGCCCCTGATCCCCCTACCCGGGGGCACGGAGACCCCCCCGCCCCGGTCCCAGAGACCCCCCCGCCCCACTGCACCCCAGAGTCCCCTCACCCCCCCTGCACCCCAGAGACCCCCCCCCGCCCCGGTCCCAGAGACCCCCCCGCCCCACTGCACCCCAGAGACCCCTCCCGCCCCACTGCACCCCATAGACACCCCCAGACACCCTGGCACAGAGCAGCGCACTGACCCTCTCCCACATCTCCTGCTGCCAAACACAGAGACCCCCCCGGCCCCCAGTACCACAGACACAGACCCCCCCTGACCTCCCTGCGCCCCGGACACAGACCCCCCCCGGCCCCCAGACACAGACCCCCCGACCCCCAGTACCACAGACACAGACCCCCCCCCGACCTCCCTGCACCCCGGACACAGACCCCCCCCGGCCCCCAGACACAGACCCCCCCCAGACCCCCCGGCCCCCAGACACAGACCCCCCCAGACCTCCCTGCACCCCGGACACAGACCCCCCCCGGCCCCCAGACACAGACCCCCCCAGACCTCCCTGCACCCCGGACACAGACCCCCCCGACCTCCCTGCGCCCCAACACAGACCCCCCGGCCCCCAGACACAGACCCCCCCAGACCCCCCGGCCCCCAGACACAGACCCCCCGACCCCCAGTACCACAGACACAGACCCCCCGACCCCCAGTACCACAGACACAGACCCCCCCCCGACCTCCCTGCACCCCGGACACAGACCCCCCCCGGCCCCCAGACACAGACCCCCCCAGACCTCCCTGCACCCCGGACACAGACCCCCCCCGGCCCCCAGACACAGACCCCCCCAGACCCCCCGGCCCCCAGACACAGACCCCCCCAGACCTCCCTGCGCCCCGGACACAGACCCCCCCGGCCCCCAGACACAGACCCCCCCAGACCCCCCCGGCCCCCAGACACAGACCCCCCCCGGCCCCCAGACACAGACCCCCCCGACCTCCCTGCACCCCGGACACAGACCCCCCCGGCCCCCCAGACACAGACCCCCCCCGACCTCCCTGCACCCCAGACACAGACCCCCCCGACCCCCGGACACAGACACAGACCCCCCCAGACCCCTGTGACTTCCCTGTACCCCAGACACAGAGACCTCCCAGCCCCCCCCCCCCCCCGCAGCCCCCCCCCTGACCCCCTGTACCTGCCCGGGCGCACAGAGCGGGCAGCAGCAGGAGCAGGGGCAGCAGCGGGGGCCCGGGGCTCCGGGGGCGCCCGGCGCGGGCCATGGCCGAGGGGGTCTCTCCGGGGCGCGGCAGGGGCAGCTCGGGGTCGGGGCGCAGGGCGAGGGGGTCCCGGTGGCTCGGTGGCTCCGGCTGCCCCGTGTCCAGCCCCGGCTCCGTCTGCGAGCGCCCGGCTCCCCTGCGCTGTCCCAGCCCGGCCCGGCCCGGCCCCCCCGGCCCGCCCCACTGCCCCCTCCCCCCAGCCCGGACCGGCCCCCCCACTGCCCCCTCCAGCCCGGCCCGGCCCCCCCGGCCCGCCCCACTGCCCCCTCCAGCCCGAACCGGCCCCCCCCGGCCCGCCCCACTGCCCCCTCCAGCCCGGGCCGGCCCCCCCGGCCCGCCCCACTGCCCCCTCCAGCCCGGCCCGGCCCCCCCCCGGCCCGCCCCACTGCCCCCTCCAGCCCGGCCCGGCCCCCCCGGCCCGCCCCACTGCCCCCTCCCCCCAGCCCGGACCGCCCCCCCCACTGCCCGCCCCCCCCACTGCCCCCGAGCCCAGCCCCCCACTGCCCCCGAGCCCGGCCCGACCCCCCACTACCCCCTCCAGCCCTGCCCAGCCCGGCCGTCTTCCAGCCCTGCCCCCCCCACTGCACCGTCCCCCTAGCCCTACCCCCCCGGCAGCCTCCCCCCCACCGCTTCTCCCCCCCTTCCCGGCCCCCCTCCAGCCTTACAGTCCCCCCTCCTTCCCGGCCCCCTCACCTCACCCCACCCCACCCCACCCCACCCCACCGGGAGACCCGCCCCTTCCTACACCCTTGCCCAGCCCGGTCATCTCAGCCCCCCCCCCTGCACCCGCCAGCTCCGCTTCCCTCCCCCCCCTCCTCTCCCTGGGAGACCCAGTTTCCTGCTCAATCTACCCCCAACCGCCCCGCCCCCCCCCCCACACGGGGGACACTGGCCCCTCCCCCCAGAGCTGCCCTTCCTCCCTTTACCCCTCCCAAGCTCCCCCCCATTCCAGGTGAGACCTGCCCACTGCCACCCCCCTCCCCTGGCTCAGAGCCCCCCATCTGCTAGCAACCCCCCCAACCCAGGAACCCCCCCCAGGTCCTAGCATCCCCCCTGCGCTCATGCAGGGAACCCCCCAACCCCCGGGGGTGCTGTAGGAAATGGGGCTCCCCCCCAGGTGTCCTTGGGGGGACCCCCCCACACACACAACCCTGGACTGCACCCATCCCCCCCCCTTCCTGCATTAGGGATACAGGCCCTGGGCTGCAAAATCCAGACTGGCTCCGGGGGGTGGGGAATGGGGCCGGGGCCATTCCCCCCGGGGGGGGGCGACTGTCCAGTTTGGGGGTGGGCGCTAGGAGGCCTCCATCTCCCTGGCACAGCCCTGAGGTCAGGGTCGGGTGCTGCCTCCTGGCTGGGGGGCAGAGGGGCCAGTGAACCGAACCCTGATCCCCCCCCAGAGCGGATCAGCCCGGCCAGCCCCTGCGCCTCCCCCCCCAGGCACCCCGGGGTCCCTGCCCAGGGCCCTGCAGCATGTGGGGGGTGGATGGGGGGGGTCCCGGGGGGGCTCCCTGTCCAGGGCCCTGCAGCATGTGGGGGGGGGTGTGGATGGGGGGGGTCCCGGGGGGGCTCCCTGTCCAGGGCCCTGCAGCATGTGTGTGGGGGGGGGTGAATGGGGGGGTCCCGGGGGGGTCCCTGCCCAGCACTCGTGCATCATGCGGGGGGGGGGGATGGACACAAGCACAGATAATTGTGCACGAGTGACCCTGCGTGTGCAGGTGCCCACAAATCCGGGTGCCGCACGGGGAGCTGTGCTGGTGAGCCCGTGAGTGTGTCTGCTCCCAGCCTGTGTGTGTGGACACAAGTGTGTGTTAGCGTGCCCGGGGTGTGTGTGTCAGTGTGCACACGTGTGTCCGTGTCCGTGTGGGCGCTGGCAGCAATGGGGGGTGGCGAAGGACACGCGTGTGGACGCGGCCCTGGCCTGGCTCCCCGGGCCCCTGGGCAAGTCACGGGATCACCGGGGGGGGGGGGGGGACGCTCCACGTTCACCTGGTTCCGCTCACGCCCCCGGCAGCCCCGGGCACCGGCCGGTACCGGCCCCTCAGGCTGCCGATGCGCCAAGATCTGCCTGTCCCAGCAGCGCGGCGTCGGGGCCTGGTGTCCCCGGCTGTCTCCCTGTCTGTCTGTCTCTGCCTATCTGTCTCTCCCTGTCTGTCTGTCTGCCGGTCTCTGTCTGTCTGTCTGTCTGTCTCTGCCTGTCTCTGCCTGCCTGCCTGCCTGCCTGCCTGCCTGCCTGTCTGTCTGTCTGTCTGTCTCTGTCTGTCTGTCTCTGTCCGTTCCTCCGGGGGCACGCTGGGGTTTGCACGTCTGCCTCTGTCCCCAGGGCTCCTGCCAGGGTGGAGATGGGGGGGCTGCAGCGCTGATCTCCTATAATTGGGGGGCAGATGGGGGTCCCTGATGGGGGGGGCGGGTTCCTCTCTTGGAGCCCTGTCCTGGGTCCCCCCCCACCCCATTCCAGCTGCCTCCTGCCCCGCAGGGGGTCCTATCCTCAGGGGAGGGGGACAAACACCAATAACCGCCAGACACCCCCCACGTAACACCCCCACAGACACTGCCGCCCCCCCCCCCCGGCTATTTTGGGAGACGGGCGTTTGCTCTGGGCTGTGGTCAGAGGGGACGTGCGGCTCCCCCCCCCCCAGTTCCCTCCCACCCAGCCGCCCCCCTGCCCCCTCCGCTTGCCTTGATCTAGCCCCAGGCCCAGGGACTGGTGGGGGGGGATGGGACACGTATCCTGTCCCCCCCAGGGGGCACCTGGGAGCCAGTGTCACCCACTCCTGTAGCCCCCCCACAATAATCCTCCAACCCGCCCATATCCCAGACCTTCCCCCCCCCAGGACAGGCAGCCACCCCACCTCATATCCCAGCCCCCTAACCTCCCCCACAGGCTATTCCCAATCCCCCCCCCCACTGGCCTCCTCCCCCCAATATCAGGGCTGGGGGGGGGGGGAGATGGAGAGCAATAGAGGGGCCCGATCCTGCCCTGGCCGCT
This sequence comes from Sternotherus odoratus, assembly GCA_032164245.1. Lineage (NCBI taxonomy): Eukaryota > Metazoa > Chordata > Testudines > Kinosternidae > Sternotherus > Sternotherus odoratus. The sequence continues at coordinate 786,972 of JAVMKO010000012.1, forward strand.
CTCGGGGCTGGGGAGGAAGGGCCGGGAGGGGCCCGATCCTGCCCGCGGTCTGTGCGGGGTCCCCGGCCCGGCAGGCGAGCCGAGCTCTGGGCACAGGGCAGCTTTGAGCGGGGCCCAGGCCGGCTGAACAAAGCCCCCTTTGTCCGCCCCCCCCCCCCCCCCGCCGGCTCAGACAAGCCCCATTGATGAGGCGGTGGGGTCACCTGGGGCCACGGGAAGGGGTGTTTCCTGGCGGGGGAGGGACCCCAGGGGTCCGGCCGGCTGCAACAGGGACCCCCCAGGCACCGGGTGAGGGCAGGAGGAAGGGCGGGGGGGGGGGGCTGTGTGCACGAGGGGGGGATATGGGGGGTGGAAAGGACTGGGCTGGGGGGGGCAGGTATCCCTACAGCAGGGGGAGGTGTCGGGGGGACCCAGCTGTGCAGGGATGTGGGGTGTCCCTGCCGTGGGGGGGCTCTGCAAGGAGGGGGGGTCAGGTGTCCCTGCAGCGGAGGGGGGGTGACAGCTCAGTCCCAGGCAGTAGGGACCCCCCCCAAGCAGGGAACCATCCTCTGTGCTCTCCCCTCCTCCCCCCCAGCACCAGGTGCACCCCCCGGCCTGGGTCAAAGTTCAGCCCATCACTCCCCCCCCCAGGGTCCCAGAGGAACCCCCGCCCCGGGCACGGCTCATCAGCACCAGGGTCCCAGTCCCCCCCAATCCCAGGGGAACAGCCCCAGCCCCTCCAGGCCCCAATCTGCCCAGGACCCCCCCCCCCCCCCGGGCACCGGCCCATCACCACCAGGGGAACAGCCCCCCCCCCCAAGCCCCCCCAGTCTGCCCGGGACCCCCCCCGGGCACCCGCCCCCCCCCCCGGGTCCCAGTCCCCCCCAATCCCAGGGGAACAGCCCCCCGGGTCCCAGTCTCCCCGGGCCCCCCCCCCCCGGGCCCTGGCCCATCACCACCAGGGGAACAGCCCCCCCCCCCCAGGCCCCAGTCTGCCCCGGACCCCCCCCCCCCGGCCCATCACCACCCGGGGAGGCGCTGGGCATGGTTGAGAAGCAGCTTTAATCACTGTAACTCCAAAGCAAGGGGGGGGGGGAAATAATAATAAAAGCGAAAATAACTGGGGGAGGGGCATGCGGGGAGCAGGGCAGAGCCCAACGGGGGGCCCCCTCCGACACGCCCCTCCCGGGGGGGGCCCCCTCCGACACGCCCCTCCCGGGGGGGGCCCCCTCCGACATGTCCCTCCCCCACAGCAACTCAAAAACTGTCCAACAGGGGGGCCCCCCAGGCCCTGCAAATGGGCAGGGGTGAGACACCCCCAATTCACCAGGGGTCTGAGCTCTGGCTCTCAGCCACCCCGCCCTCCCCCGAGGCTGTAGGACCTACAAGAACCCCTCCCCCCCAGGGGAGAGCTCACGGGTAGTGGGGGAGGGGGAGGCTGCAGTTCCGACTCCAGATGGGGGGGGGGGTCTGGTACCTGCTGCATAGTTTGAGGTGGGGGAGGGGCACAGGGTGTCAATTCAAAGTGCTAACGGGGTGCCTGAGAAATGGGGGTTCAGGGGGCACAAGTGGGGCATCATCCCTCCTGCGACTTCAGTGTGATCTGCCCCCAAACCCCCCCAGGGACTGCCCCTCCCCCGGCCGAATGACAAGCAGGCGGGGGGGGGGGGGTTTGAGAACTAATGTCAGACAGGAGCTGGGCCCCCCCCCCCAACAGTGGTGTGCCCCCCCCCAGGACAGGTAACAACCCCCACAGGCCAGGGGTGGGGTCAGCGCTGACCCAGGGGACACAGCACAGGAGTCTCCACCCCCCCCATTCCTCACAGGCGCACTCGAGGGGGGGTCACCAGAATACCCCCCTGGGCAGGGGAAGGGGGGGGGGAGGCCAGAAGGTCCCCCCCCAAGGTGAGGGGCTGGGCCAGGCTTCCCACGCCACGGGGGTCCCCGCTGCCCTGCCGGGAGAAGGGGGAGTTGGGGGATTATTTTACAGTGGGGAGTTTGGGGGGGCTCCTCACCCCCCTACCTGAAGTCTCTAGCTTTGCTGCCCCCCCGGCACAGGGGGAGCCTGGGAGATCAGCCCGGGGCACCCCACTACGGACGAGGGTCCTGGGGTACCTCCAGGGGTGCCAGCGCCGGGAAACGAGGTACACCCCATGGCTCGCCCCTGGGGAGCGGTCTGGGGCCACCCCAGCTCCAGGCAGGCACACAGGGTACACCCTAGGGGCTCCCAAACCAGGGATGGGGGAAGGGGGTACACCCAGGGCCCCCCAGCATGACAACGGACAACGCTACCCCCAAGGCCTTCTCCTGGCAGCCCCCCCAAAGAGTCCGCAGCCCCCCAGTCCAGCGGTGGGCGCCAGGGGGCGCCGGGGCTCAGGACAGCTGGTGGGGGGCCTCCAGCATCTCCATGAGGAAGGTGTCGATGGGGGTGTCCCCGATGAGCTTGAAGAAGAAGAGGTGCTCCAGGCACTTCAGGCCGATGGAGCGCAGGGCCGGCAGGCGCAGCAGCAGCTTGGCGAACCTGGGGGGAGGCGGAGGGCAGGGGGTTAGACGGGGGGTTAGACGGGGGGGGGGGGGGGGGGGGGGAGACGCCTCAGCCATGCCCCAGAACCCCTGGAACATCCCCCATACAGAGCTCCCTGCACCCCCAGAGCCCCCCGCACTCCCTGCACCCCCCTTCTGCCCCAGAGCCCCCCGAACATCCCCCATACACAGCACCCTGCACCCCCAACACCCCCACTCCCTGCACCCCCCTTCTGCCCCAGAGCCCCCCGAACATCCCCCATACACAGCCCCCTGCACCCCCAGAGCCCCCCACACTCCCTGCACCCCCCTTCTGCCCCAGAGCCCCCCGAACATCCCCCATACACAGCACCCTGCACCCCCAGAGCCCCCCACACTCCCTGCACCCCCTTCTGCCCCAGAGCCCCCCGAACATCCCCCATACACAGCACCCTGCACCCCCAGAGCCCCCCGCACTCCCTGCACCCCCCTTCTGCCCCAGAGCCCCCCGAACATCCCCCATACACAGCACCCTGCACCCCCAGAGCCCCCCACACTCCCTGCACCCCCCTTCTGCCCCAGAGCCCCCCGAACATCCCCCATACACAGCACCCTGCACCCCCACTCCCTGCACCCCCCTTCTGCACCAGAGCCCCCCGAACATCCCCCATACACAGCACCCTGCACCCCCAACACCCCCACTCCCTGCACCCCCCTTCTGCCCCAGAGCCCCCCGAACATCCCCCATACACAGCCCCCTGCACCCCCAATGCCCCCCATACTCCCTGTACCGCCCTTCTGCCCCAGAGCCCCCCAAACCTCCCCCATAGAGCCCCCTGCACCCCCAGCACCCCCCCTCTGCCCCAGGGCCCCCCACGCTCCCTGTACACACGGCACCCCCCCCCCCCCCCAACAGCCTCCACTGCCCCAGGACTCCTCCAACCTCCCCCATACACATTGCCCCCCCCCCCCCACTCCGCCCAGACAGATGCCAGCCCAGCCTTCCCCAGAGAGAGGAAACAACCCCCCCCCACCCCCCCCCACCCCCCCGCTGTGGGGCAGGCACAGGGAGCTGGCACCACCTAGTGGCCACCTGCAGCATCTACCTCTCCAGGAGCAAGTGGCCTTGTGACAGCCCCAGCGCCCCTCCCTCCTGCCCCCACCCCACACCTGCCCCTGTCCCCCCCCCCGTAACTGCCCCATTGCCCAGGGTAACCCCCCTACTCCCACCCCCACACCAGCCCTACTGCCTGGGGTATCCCCGTCCCCTGCATACCTGTCCCGCTGCTCACGGTACCGCCTCTCCCCCCCCCCCCATACCTGCCCTGCTGCCTGGGATACCCCCCCATTACACTCCCCCCCCCCCCCGCTGCCCACCCCCATACCTGCCCTGCTGCTCGGGGTACTTCTGCTTGCAGTAGGACTCCAGAGAGGCGTAGACCTTCTCCCGCAGCAGCTCCACCTCCCCAGGGTTCGACAGCCCCTTGGCATCTGGGGGGGGTCACAGCCCTCCTGGGGTCAGCGCACTCACAGCCCCCCCCGCCCCCTTCCCCGGGGGGGGGGGGGTGCAAGACCAGCAGGGTCAGACCCCAAGGGGAACAGGGGGGTGGACGACAGGGGATTGGCAGGGTCTCAGGGGGGTCCCTTACCCGGGTTGAAGAGGATGACTGGGGGGGGTTTGGGGGGGACTGAGGGGGTTTTGGGGGGGACTGAGGGGGGTCCCTTACCCGGGTTGAAGAGGATGACTGAGGGGGTTTTGGGGGGGACTGAGGGGGTTTTGGGGGGGACTGAGGGGGGTCCCTTACCCGGGTTGAAGAGGATGACTGAGGGGGTTTTGGGGGGGACTGAGGGGGTTTGGGGGGGACTGAGGGGGGTCCCTTACCCGGGTTTTGGGGGGGACTGAGGGGGTTTTGGGGGGGACTGAGGGGGGTCCCTTACCAGGGTTGAAGAGGATGACTGAGGGGGTTTTGGGGGGTCTCAGGGGGGTTTTGGGGGGTCTCAGGGGGGTTTTGGGGGGTCTCAGGGGGGTCCCTTACCCGGGTTGAAGAGGATGACTGAGGGGGTTTTGGGGGGGACTGAGGGGGGTTTTGGGGGGGACTGAGGGGGGTTTTGGGGGGTCTCGGGGGGGGTCCCTTACCCGGGTTGAAGAGGATGACTGAGGGGGTTTTGGGGGGGACTGAGGGGGGTTTTGGGGGGGACTGAGGGGGGTTTTGGGGGGGACTGAGGGGGGTTTTGGGGGGTCTCGGGGGGGTCCCTTACCCGGGTTGAAGAGGATGACTGAGGGGGGTTTGGGGGGGGACTGAGGGGGGTTTGGGGGGGGACTGAGGGGGGTTTTGGGGGGTCTCGGGGGGTCCCTTACCCGGGTTGAAGAGGATGATGGCCCGAAGGCAGCCGAGCTCCGTCTTGTCCATCCGCATGTCCCGCATCTTGGAGACCAGCTCAGTGAGCACTCTGGGGGGGAGGGGGGGGCCAGCGTCACTGGGCAGTGGGGCAGGGACACCCCCCAGTGAGAGCCCAGCACGGGCTCCCCTCCCCCTCCTGAACCCCCACACCAGGCCCTGGGGACCCCACCTTTCAGCCATGGCCCCCACGCCGGCGCTGTGCCCCCTGGCCCCTCCCCCCACCTGTCGAAGATGGCCCCCCCCCGCCAATGCTCTGGGCCCCCCCCACCTGTCGTAGATGGCCCCCCCGCCGGCGCTCTGGGCCCCCCCCACCTCTCGAAGATGGCCCCCCCCGCCGGCGCTCTGGGCCCCCCCCACCTCTCGAAGATGGCCCCCCCCGCCGGCGCTCTGGGCCCCCCCCCACCTGTCGAAGATGGCCCCCACGCCGGCGCTGTGCGCACTGTTGCGATGGACGTGCAGCCCCGTGGCCAGCAGGATCCCGTCCTTCACCGAGATGGAGCGATGGGAGAAGGAGGCGATGAGCAGCTCGTTCCAGCCTGGGGGGGGGGCGGGGAGAGCGGCTGAGAGCCGGGCCGGGGACCCCCAGATCCCCTGCACCCCCCACAGCCTGCGCCCAGCCCCTCCAGATCCCCTGCACCCCCCACAGCCTGCGCCCAGCCCCCCCAGATCCCCTGCACCCCCCACAGCCTGCGCCCAGCCCCCCCAGATCCCCTGCACCCCCCACAGCCTGCGCCCAGCCCCCCCAGATCCCCTGCACCCCCCACAGCCTGCGCCCAGCCCCCCCAGATCCCCTGCACCCCCCACAGCCTGCGCCCAGCCCCCCCAGATCCCCTGCACCCCCCACAGCCTGCACCCAGCCCCCCCAGATCCCCTGCACCCCCCACAGCCTGCGCCCAGCCCCCCCAGATCCCCTGCACCCCCCACAGCCTGCGCCCAGCCCCCGATCCCCTGCACCCCCCACAGCCTGCGCCTAGCCCCCCGATCCCCTGCACCCCCCACAGCCTGCGCCCAGCCCCCCGATCCCCTGCACCCCCCACAGCCTGCGCCCAGCCCCCCCAGATCCCCTGCACCCCCCACAGCCTGCGCCCAGCCCCCCCAGATCCCCTGCACCCCCCACAGCCTGCGCCCAGCCCCCCCAGATCCCCTGCACCCCCCACAGCCTGCGCCCAGCCCCCCCAGATCCCCTGCACCCCCACAGCCTGTGCCCAGCCTTCCCACCCTGATCCGCTGCCCGCCCCCCCCCCGTGTCACTCACCCGCCCGCGGCGGGACGTCCCGCCCCCCCGTGTCACTCACCCGCCCGCGGCGGGACGTCCCGCCCCCCGTGTCACTCACCCGCCCGCGGCGGGACGTCCCGCCCCCCGTCACTCACCCGCCCGCGGCAGGACGTCCCGCCCCTCGTGTCACTCACCCGCCCGCGGCGGGACGTCCCGCCCCTCGTGTCACTCACCCGCCCGCGGCAGGACGTCCCGCCCCCCGTGTCACTCACCCGCCCGCAGCAGGACGTCCCGCCCCCCGTGTCACTCACCCGCCCGCAGCAGGACGTCCCGCCCCCCCGTGTCACTCACCCGCCCGCAGCAGGACGTCCCGCCCCCCGTGTCACTCACCCGCCCGCAGCAGGACGTCCCGCCCCCCCGTGTCACTCACCCGCCCGCAGCAGGACGTCCCGCCCCCCCGTCACTCACCCGCCCGCAGCGGGACGTCCCGCCCCCCCGTGTCACTCACCCGCCCGCAGCGGGACGTCCCGCCCCCCCGTGTCACTCACCCGCCCGCAGCGGGACGTCCCGCCCCCCCGTGTCACTCACCCGCCCGCAGCGGGACGTCCCGCCCCGCCGTGTCACTCACCCGCCCGCAGCGGGACGTCCCGCCCCCCCGTGTCACTCACCCGCCCGCAGCGGGACGTCCCGCCCCCCCGTGTCACTCACCCGCCCGCAGCGGGACGTCCCGCCCCCCCGTGTCACTCACCCGCCCGCAGCGGGACGTCCCGCCCCCCCGTGTCACTCACCCGCCCGCAGCGGGACGTCCCGCCCCCCCGTGTCACTCACCCGCCCGCAGGGGGACGTCCCGCCCCCCCGTCACTCACCCGCCCGCAGCGGGACGTCCCGCCCCCCCGTCACTCACCCGCCCGCAGGGGGACGTCCCGCCCCCCCGTCACTCACCCGCCCGCAGCGGGACGTCCCGCCCCCCCGTCACTCACCCGCCCGCAGCGGGACGTCCCGCCCCCCCGTGTCACTCACCCGCCCGCAGGGGGACGTCCCGCCCCCCCGTCACTCACCCGCCCGCAGCGGGACGTCCCGCCCCCCCCGTCACTCACCCGCCCGCAGCGGGACATCCCGCCCCCCGTCACTCACCCGCCCGCAGGGGGACGTCCCGCCCCCCGTCACTCACCCGCCCGCAGCAGGACGTCCCGCCCCCCCCGTGTCACTCACCCGCCCGCAGCAGGACGTCCCGCCCCCCCGTCACTCACCCGCCCGCAGCAGGACGTCCCGCCCCCCCGTCACTCACCCGCCCGCAGCAGGACGTCCCGCCCCCCCGTCACTCACCCGCCCGCAGCAGGACGTCCCGCCCCCCCCGTGTCACTCACCCGCCCGCAGCAGGACGTCCCGCCCCCCCGTCACTCACCCGCCCGCAGCAGGACGTCCCGCCCCCCCGTCACTCACCCGCCCGCAGCAGGATGACCTGGTCGTCCAGAGGCAGCTCGGAGAAGTGGGGGATGCGCTTGGCCCATTCCACCAGCGTGAAGAGCTGCTTGTCGGCCGCCTGGCAGATGTTGGTCACCGGGTCGTTCGGCTTTGGGGGGGGGGGGGGGGCGGGTGTTAGAGATGGGGGGTGTCAGATGCAGCCTCCTCCCCCCACGGTAGCCATTGCTCTCCCTTCCCCCCAGTCCCCTGCCCTCCTCCCCAGAACCCCCTGGCTCCCTCCGCCCGACCTGAACACCCCCCCCGTGGAACCCCCTGCCCTCCCTCAGCATGTCCCTTGCCAGGGCCCTGCCCGCTCACCGAGCTGCCCCCGGTGCCAGAGCCGTCCACGCTTTGGTCCGATTTCTGCTCCACAGCCAGCTCCGCCTCCAGGATCTTCTCCACCGGCATCTCCTCGTTCGCACCGCCCGCGAAATCCCCCTCGCCGTCCTTCTCCTTCCCCCGCTGCCGCTCCTCCTGCACCGCTGGGGGGGGGACACGACACGGGTCAGACACGGCACAGACCCCCCCACACACACACAACCCTCCGCATCCCCCGCTGCCGCTCCTCCTGCACCGCTGGGGGGGGGGGGGACACGACACGGGTCAGACACGGCACAGACCCTCCCCCCACAACCCTCCCCATCCCCCGCTGCCGCTCCTCCTGCACCGCTGGGGGGGGGGGGACACACGACATGGGTCAGACACGGCACAGACCCCCCCCCCCCCACACAACCCTCCCCATCCCCCGCTGCCGCTCCTCCTGCACCGCTGTGGGGGGGGGGGACACGACACGGGTCAGACACGGCACAGACCCCCACACACACACACAACCCTCCCCATCCCCCGCTGCCGCTCCTCCTGCACCGCTGGGGGGGGGGGGGACACGACACGGGTCAGACACGGCACAGACCCCCCCACACACACACAACCCTCCCCATCCCCCGCTGCCGCTCCTCCTGCACCGCTGTGGGGGGGGGGGACACGACACGGGTCAGACACGGCACAGACCCCCCCACACACACACAACCCTCCCCATCCCCCGCTGCCGCTCCTCCTGCACCGCTGTGGGGGGGGGGGGGACACGACACGGGTCAGACACGGCACAGACACCCCCACAACCCTCCCCATCCCCCGCTGCCGCTCCTCCTGGACCGCTGGGGGGGGGGGACACACGACACGGGTCAGACACGGCACAGACACCCCCCCCACGCACACACAACCCTCCCCATCCCCCGCTGCCGCTCCTCCTGGACCGCTGGGGGGGGGGGGAACACAACACGGGTCAGACACGGCACAGACACCCCACACACACACACAACCCTCCCCATCCCCCGCTGCCGCTCCTCCTGCACCGCTGGGGGGGGACACGACACACACAGGTCCAGACACGGCACAGACACCCCCCCCACACACACACACAACCCTCCCCATCCCCCGCTGCCGCTCCTCCTGCACCGCTGGGGGGGGACACGACACACACAGGTCCAGACACGGCACAGACACCCCCACAACCCTCCCCATCCCCCGCTGCCGCTCCTCCTGCACCGCTGGGGGGGGACACGACACACACAGGTCCAGACATGGCACAGACACCCCCACAACCCTCCCCATCCCCCGCTGCCGCTCCTCCTGCGTCGCTGGGGGGGGTGCACGGGTTAGAGGAGGCACAAACACACACAACAACACCCTCCCCATCCCCCGCTCCTCCTGCACCCTAGCGTGGGGAGAGACTGGGTCAGACGCACCCCCCCCCAACACCCCCCTCCCCACCCCTGGGGCTGCCTCCCCTACACCTCCCAGGGGGAGACCTTCCCATCAAGTGTTTCTGGTAGCAGCAGCACCTGCTCTGGCCCCGCCCCCTGCCACTGGCCCCGCCCCCGGGTGGGCGGTACCTTCCCTCTTCATGCCGGTGGCCAGGCACTTCTGGTAGCGGCAGTACTGGCAGCGGTTCCGCTGGCGCTTGTCCACGATACAGTCCTTGTTATCCCGGCACGTGTAGGTCAGGTCCTTGCGGATCGTGCGCTTGAAGAACCCCTTGCAGCCCTCGCAGCTGTACACCCCGTAGTGCTTCCCTGGGGGGAGGGGAAGAGTCAGGGAGAACCCTGGCGTCCGGGCCCCCAGCAACCCACTGCCCTCCCAGAGCCAGGGAGAGAACCCAGGAGTCCTGGCTCCCAGCCCCCACAACCAGCTCCCCTCCCAGAGCCAGGGAGAGAACCCAGGAGTCCTGGCTCCCAGCCCCCACAACCAGCTCCCCTCCCACAGCCAGGGAGAGAACCCAGGAGTCCTGGCTCCCAGCCCCCACAACCAGCTCCCCTCCCAGAGCCAGGGAGAGAACCCAGGAGTCCTGGCTCCCAGCCCCCACAACCAGCTCCCGTCCCAGAGCCAAGGAGAGAACCCAGGAGTCCTGGCTCCCAGCCCCCACAACCAGCTCCCCTCCCACAGCCAGGGAGAGAACCCAGGAGTCCTGGCTCCCAGCCCCCACAACCAGCTCCCCTCCCACAGCCAGGGAGAGAACCCAGGAGTCCTGGCTCCCAGCCCCCACAACCAGCTCCCCTCCCACAGCCAGGGAGAGAACCCAGGAGTCCTGGCTCCCAGCCCCCACAACCAGCTCCCCTCCCACAGCCAGGGAGAGAACCCAGGAGTCCTGGCTCCCAGCCCCCCTTGCTCTAACCACTAGACCCCAATCTCCTTTCACAACTGAGGAGAGAAGCCTGGCCGCGGTACCTGATGACCTGTCCCCACAGATGGCACAGAGGCGCTTCCCCGGCATCATGCCGCCGTGGGGGTGGCAGGGGAGACCCCGCATGCCCAGGGGGGGCTTGACGTCTTCCGAGCCGCTGATGGAGTGCATGCCCGACAGGTTCACGGTGGAGTTAATCTGGGGGCAGAGAGACGGGAGCTGCCCAGGCTGCCGTGCAATGCTCCGGGGGGGGGGGGCACTCCCACCCCGCAGCTCCCATCCCCTCATGGGGATCAGCTCCCCAGAGCAGCCCTGGTCACCGCTCGGGCTCAGCCTTTCCCTCCCCTTACTCCCGCGGCCCCCAGCCCCCCACGCACCCCTGTCCCCGTCACATCTGTGACCCCTCAGCTCTCCCAACTGGGGCACTACCCCTATTCCCACTGCCCCTCCCCCACGCTGGATCCTGGCTCCCCTGCCACCAAGAAGACCACCACCCCCATTCCCAACCCTCTCCCCAGGGCTCGGCTCCATAGCACTGTGCCCCCAGCCCCCCACCAGCTCTCCTCTGCCCCTCGGGGGAGGAGCCACCCTCCCCCTTACCTGGGGGCTGCTTACGGGGCCATAGCCGCTGGAGGGCGTGGCTGGGAGCCCGGGGGAGCCCAGGGAGGAGCTGATGACGGGGAAGGGGGAGCCCAAGCTGCTGACGGGCGAGTTGATGGAGGAGGTCATGGCCGAGCTGATCATGGAGGGGTGAAGGGGGACCGAGAGCTCCGGGGGGGGTGACGAGCTCAGAGACGAACTGTCGGGGCTCCTGCAGTCTGGGGGGGGTGAGGGAGAGAAGGGGGTTAGCTCAACAGCACAACACCCCCCAGTGCTCAGCTGGGGAGACGGGGCAGAGCCGGGACCCCCTGCAGCACAGCACCCCCCTCGGGGCACAACCAGTACACACACCCCAGCAATGTGGCACCCGAGTGCCTGGCTGGGGAGTTGTGCCCCCCCCAACCAGGGAGACAAGCCGTACACCCCCCCTGGGGTGAGGAGGCACAGCCGGGACCCTCCCCCCGCAGTGTGTCGACCCCTGGGGCGACGGGGCACCAAGGAAAGGCCCCTCGCTCTGGGGTTACTGCAGGTCAGTGTCTGCCCAGACGCCTGCACACCCCCCCCCCCCATTGCACAAGAGCCCAGTGAGCACATGATCCACCGGCCTCTGCCGTCACCACCCCGTGCGCCACAGGCACTTGGGAGTGGGGGGAGCAGGAGGGGCCCCCAGAAACGGGCCACTCCCCCAAGTGAGGCACCCCCTGCCCCAACCCCCCCAGCACTGGGAACGGCTCCCACACACTCATAACCCCCTTATTTCCCCTCCCACCTGCAATCCCTGTGCAGCTCTCAGCCTGCCAGAGTGTGCGCGCGGGGTGTGGGGGGGTGTCCCACGGAGAGGGACAGCCCCCCCCCGCCCCAACCAGGGGTCTCCAGGACACAGGACCCCGGGGTAGAGGAGGGGAGACCCCCGAGGAGGGCTCGCGTGGGCCCCATCACCAGGTCTCCCTCCCCAGAGACTCCCCCCCCCCCCGCCCGAAACCTCCCAAACCACCGTTTTTCATCCTGGGGCCCCCAAACCGACAGTGCCTGACTACACGGGCTGCTCGCATACAGCCTCCTCTCCGCCCCCCCCGGGACACCCAGCCCCCCACCCTTCTCTGCCCCCCAGCCCCCCCCCACACACTATCTTCCCCTCCCCCAGCACTCAGCACCCCCCACCCTCCTCTCCACCCCCCGGGGCAACCAGCTCCCCCACCCCGGCACTCAGCACCCCCCACCCTCCTCTCCACCCCCCCCGGGCACCCAGCCCCCCCCCACTATCTTCCCCCCCTGGCACTCAGCACCCCACACCCTCCTCTCCGCCCCCCCGGGCAACCAGCTCCCCCACCCCGGCACTCAGCACCCCACACCCTCCTCTCCGCCCCCCCTCCCCGGGGTATCCAGCACCGCCCCCGCCTCCGCCCCCCCCCGGGCACCCAGCACCCTCCTCTGTCACCCCGGGGCACCCAGCACAACTCACCCTCCTCTCTCTACCCCCCCCCCCGGGACCCCCAGGACCCTCCCTCCTCCGCCAGCCTCGGCACCCCCCAACCCTGGGGGCTCCCCCCCTTACCCCTCCCCCCCCGGGGCTGGACAGGGCCGGGCCCCACATTACGTCACACCCCTGCGCGCACCCCTGGGTGCCCCCAGCCCCGCCCCCCGCGCTGGGCGGGTCCGGGCGGGGTCCGGGCGGGGTCCCGCGGGGCGCCCCCCCCCCCGCTCACCGCGGCCGCGGTCTCCCATCCCGGGGGTCCCCGCTCCGTGCCGGGGGGATCCGGGCCTCAGACCCCCCCGGGCTCCGGCCCGATCCAGGCTCCGCCACCGCCTCCTGCGGGAGCCGAGCGGACCCACAGTGCACCGCGGCCGGGCCCAGCCGGCCCAGCATGCCCCGCGCGGGGGACTCCCCGGCCCAGCATGCCCCGCGCGGGGGGACTCCCCGCCCGAAATGCACCGCGGCCAGGCCCAGCATGCACCGCGCGGCGAGAGGGGGGGGGATCCCACCCATAATGCACCGCGAGAACGCTCGTTTTGGCGGAGGCTACTTATCAGCCCACAATACACCATTGACCCCCCTCTGCCTTCCCGGCATGCAACGCGGTGAACCATAGAGATAGGATATGTTCCAAACGGCCACTGTCACCGATCTCTCCCGTGGACCCGGCTTTCTCCCCCCTCCCACCCCACTCGCAATCGAGACGGGAGAACATTCCAAACTGTCCCCGTTGGTCGCTGCCAGACCAGAGGCGGGGGCGGGAAAGCATTCCGCCCTAAACAAAGATGGCGCCCGCTAGTCAGTCTTCAACCCGCCCCGCACAAAGATGGCGCCCCCATGGTTATTGTCCGGCCGCCTCTCGACGCAGGCTCCATCTTTGTGGGGGGCAAACTGACAGCCTCCTGCGGCCTTCATCTTTGAGAGGGGCGATATCAAGGTGGCCGCCATCTTTGTGAGGGGCACTCCTCCTCACGGGGCAGGTCTAGGGATTGTTCCCGCGAGACTTTGGAGGGGGCGGAGCCTGGATGCCACGTCGGGTCTGAACCGGAGCTAACGGATCCCGGTGACGGTGAGACCCCCCGGGGCATAGAGAGGGGGGAGGGGGCTAGAGGGGCCGCACGGCGCCCCGGGCATAGAGCTGGGAAAGGGGGGCTAGAGGGGCCGCCTGGCTGCGGGGTATGGGAGCCGGGAGGACGAGGGGCCCCTTGGCCATAGAGAGGAACCGGGTGTTGCGGGCTAGAGCGTCCTCTGGGTCGGGGGGGCTCCAAGCCCAGCCTGGGGGGGGGGGGCTGCGGGGCCGGGACACGGCGGGGGGAGGGGGCTGGTGGGCTGGCATGGCCGATAGAGGGGCCACTTGGAGGTATAATGGCCATAGAGATGCTAGGCAAGGGGGGCCAGAAGGGCCGCACAAACCACAGAGACTATGGGAAGCCCCGGGCTGTACAGAGGTGGGTGGCAGGAGGAGCCGCCCTGTGATCATGGCCCCGGGCAACCAGCCCGGGCAGGTCTGCGTAGGGCCTCAGGGGAGGGACGAGGGCGCTGCGGGGTCATAGAGATGCCAAAGAGCGGGTAGAGGGGCCGGGAAGAGAGTCCAGAGCAGTGGTTCTCAATCAGGGGTCCACGTACCCATGGGGGTGTTCGGGGAACTTCCCGGGGGCACATCAGCTCAGCTTGACACTTGCCTAGTATTACAACAGGCTGCACGAAAAGCACCAACCCGGCGAGTGCAAACGAAAACCTCACGACACAGCTGAGGAGACAGTCAGCCGGGTTCAGTAGCGCTGGGCTGTGACACTGGTAGCGTCCCGTCCGATTCTGTGGGCTGATAGTTTTAAGTGAGGTGAAACTTGGGCACGCAAGACAAATCAGCCCCCTGTAAGGGGCACAGTCGTACTCTGGATAGGCTGAGGGCCGCGTGAGTCATGGTGATCATGGGAAAAACCTGGCAGGGGTTCCTCGCGAGCAGCCTTTCTCAGCTCTCTGAGGGGGCGCCGGTCCCCAGACCGGTCGTTGAGAAACACTGTTCTAGACCCTCCTCTTGTGATTCCCGTGACCCAGCAGTGCCGCTCTAGACACTCCATCACCATGGCCTGCAGTGCTAGAGCTGTTCTGGTTCCGTAGGGTTGTGCAGTGCATGGCTCTAGCGTCTGTGATTTTGCACTGGCCTCTCTAGAATTTCCTCCACGTTTCTGTGGCCCCTCTACCTCTGCTGGAGGGAATGGGGGCTAGAGGGGTTATGTGAGTGGGACGGGGAAGGTCGTGCTCACACTCCCGTTTCCCAGCCGTGACACAGGATGCTGCTGCCTGGACGGATGCAGGGCAGAGCGGGACTCTATGGCCCAGTCGCCGCCATGATGGTCTGTGCAGCACTGATCCAGATTACTTCTTCGCACGAGGATCTGCACCACGGGCCTTCGCACGAGGATCTGCACCACGGGCCTTCGCACGAGGATCTGCACCACGGGCCTTCGCACGAGGATCTGCACCACGGGCACAGCCACAAGGATCTGCACCACGGGCATTCGCACGAGGATCTGTACCACGGGCACAGCCACGAGGATCTGTACCACGGGCACAGCCACGAGGATCTGCACCATGGGCACAGTCATGCTGGGCACAGCCACGAGGATCTGCACCACGGGCACAGCCATGCTCACCACAGCCACTCGCACGGGGATTTCCACGGCCACGGTCATTCGCACGAGGACTTCCACGGCCCCAGCCAGGCCGACTTTAGCCACCAGCCTGAGGAGGCCCGTGTTCCGCACTCGGCTGAGGGGTCCCCGAGCCGCCAGCAGTTGCCCGGGAAGGAGAGGCAGGACTTGGTCCAGCTGTGGACACACGTGAGTTCCCGTGTCGAACGTGGAGGTGCTGCCTTGCCCGTGCTTGCACCGGCGTGACCCCCGACGGTCTCTCTCCTCCCCTCCCCCCAACCTCTGCAGGCCATCGGAGCCACATTGCTGATCAGCGCCGCCCCTTACTTCATCCTCTTCCTCATCCCCGTGGAGTCGAACACTTCCCAGCACCAGGCCCTGCTCCGGCTCCTCCTCAGCTTTGCCTCGGGGGGACTCCTGGGGGACGCCTTCCTGCACCTCATCCCCCACGCGCTGGGTGAGCAGCACACAGACGGGGAATGGGCCCCGGGGCCTCTCCCCTCGCAGGGGGGCTGGCTGGCTCGGGGGCAGGGAAGGGGATACGGGGTGTTCCTCTCTGGGGTGTGGCCGACCTGGCTCAGGGGGGCAGGGAATGGGCCCCGGGGCCTCTCCCCTCGCAGGGGGGCTGGCTGGCTCGGGGGTGGGGAAGGGGATACGGGGTGTTCCTCTCTGGGGTGTGGCCGACCTGGCTCAGGGGGGCAGGGAATGGGCCCCGGGGCCTCTCCCCTCACAGGGGGGCTGGCTGGCTCGGGGGTGGGGAAGGGGATACGGGGTGTTCCTCTCTGGGGTGTGGCCGACCTGGCTCAGGGGGGCAGGGAATGAGCCCTGGAGCCTCTCCCCTCTCGGGGGGCTGGTCACTCATCTCTGCCCCTTTCCCTCCCCAGTGCCCCATTCCCACCACGCGGAGGGCGGCCATGCCCATTCTCACTCCCCCACGGCGTCGGCTGGCCATGGCCACTCCCACCAAGGTAAGGCTGGGGGCAGTGGGTGGGGCAGGGAAGGCCAGACAGACCGGGGTAAGGGGGCTTCTGATTGGAGGTTTGTGTGGGGCAGCGTGAAGGGGGACTCTACGGAGAGCTGGAGTGGCTCATGTCTGCGGCTGGGACAGGGGAGGGGGATATTGGCTATGGGGAGGTGTAGTGGGGGGCAGATGAGTGGATTGGCACCACTCCCTCCCCCCCCCCCCCCCCCAACTCCCCAGGGCAGCATTCCTGGCAAGTGACCGGCAGTGGAGCTCTGGTCCTGGGAGGGGGATGTAGCCTGGTGGGGGAAGGGGGGCTGGCAGTCTCTTTCTCAGCCTGCCCCACATCCCCTCTGCCCCCCAGGGCAGGATCACCAGCGGATGATGGCTGTGGGGCTCTGGGTGCTGGCTGGCATCGTAGCCTTCCTGGTGGTGGAGAAGTTTGTGAGACACGTGAAAGGGGGACACGGCCACGGGCACAGCCACGGCGGGCACAGCCACGGTACGTACCACACGGGACCCCCCCTCACATCCCCTGCCCCTGGGCACAGCCACGGTACGTACCACATGGGACCCCCCTCACATCCCACCCCCACCCACCCCCAGATCCCCTGCCCCTAGACAGAGCCACGGTACGTACCACACGGGACCCCCCCTCACATCCCCTGCCCCTGGGCACAGCCATGGTACGTACCACATGGGACCCCCCCTCACGTCCCACCCCCCCCCACATCTCCAGATCCCCTGCCCCAGGGCACAGCCACGGTATGGACCACACGGGAACCCCCTCACATCACCTGCCCCTGGGCACAGCCACGGTACGTACCACATGGGACCCCCCTCACATCCCACCCCCACCCACCCCCAGATCCCCTGCCCCTAGACAGAGCCACGGTACGTACCACACGGGACCCCCCTCACATCCCCCCCCCCCATGTCCCACCCCCAGATCCCCTGCCCCTGGGCACAGCCACGGTACGGGCCACATGGGACCCCCCCTCACATCCCCTGCCCCTGGGCACAGCCACGGTACGGACCACATGGGACCCCCCCTCACGTCCCCTGCCCCTGGGCACAGCCACGGTACGGGCCACACGGGACCCCCCCTCACGTCCCCTGCCCCTGGGCAGAGCCACGGTGGCACAGCCCTGGAAGGTACCAGCTGGAACACGCTCCCCCAGCTGGGGTCCGTTGTCAGAATCCCGGGTCCGGGTCTGGAGCCCCCGACTCCATTGGACCATTTCCCAGGGTCCTGGCACGCTCTCCACTCCAGCCGTATTTAACTCTCGGTGGCCTGGTTTGCTCCGAGATCTGTGGGGTTACCGTGGGGCAGGTCTCTGTCCTGTGCCGTTCTGGGGGTCAGACCCGTCCCCCTCGCCTCGGAATCCGTGGAGTGGAGAGGGCTTGGGAAGGTGTGGGGGAGGGTGTCCATACAAGGGCCCTGATAGGGTCTGCAGGTGACTCTAGGGATCAGTGGGAGGGGTGCTGGGGGGTCCTGAGTCCCGGCACGGTCCCTGGGTGGGCTCCTGGGGGAGGGACTAGAGCAGTCAGCCCTGACCCCCCCCCCCACCTAACCCCCGGTCCACCCGCAGCTCCCAAGGCGAAGAGCAGCTCTGGCGAGGAGGACAACGGGCCCCAGGAGAGGAAGGCCGGGAAGGTGCGAGCCCCTGACAGGGCAGCCCCCAAGAAGAGGGGCCAGGGGTCAGAGGAGCCGACTCAGGAGTCCGGTAAGGGGGCGGGGGGGTTGCAGGGGGCAGCTGGGTCCGTGTGGGGCACCGTGGACAGAGTGTCTGGGAAGGATAAGGGGGGTCGGGAGTGGGTTTAAGGTGGGGGGGTGATCAGGCGGGGGGGGTTCATCTCGTCTCCTCCCCCCAGCAATGAAGGTCTCGGGGTACCTGAACCTGGCGGCCGACCTGACGCACAACTTCACGGACGGGCTGGCGATCGGGGCCTCGTTCCTGGCAGGGAGCGGGGTGGGGGCCGTCACCACCCTCACCGTCCTGCTGCACGAGGTGCCCCACGAGGTGGGCGACTTCGCCATCCTCGTCCAGTCGGGCTGCAGCAAGCGCAAGGTACCGACCCCGCCCCCTTGGGAACCCCGCCCCGGGACCCTGTCTCCTCGCGAACCCCACCCTGTGACCCCGCCCCGGGACCCCGCCCCCCTTGGGAACCCCGCCCCCTTGGGAACCCTGCCTCCTCGCTAACCCTGCCCTGTGACCCCACCCCGGGACCCTGCCTCTTTGCTAACCCCTCCCTGTGACCCCGCCCCGGGACCCTGTCTCCTCGCGAACCCCACCCCCTTGGTAACCCCGCCCTGTGACCCCACCCCCTTGGGAACCCCGCCCCGGGACCCTGTCTCCTCGCGAACCCCACCCTGTGACCCCGCCCCGGAACCCCGGCCCCTTGGGAACCCCGCCCCCTTGGGAACCCTGCCTCCTCGCTAACCCTGCCCTGTGACCCCACCCCGGGACCCTGCCTCTTTGCTAACCCCTCCCTGTGACCCCGCCCCGGGACCCTGTCTCCTCGCGAACCCCACCCCCTTGGTAACCCCGCCCTGTGACCCCACCCCCTTGGGAACCCCGCCCCGGGACCCTGTCTCCTCGTGAACCCCGCCCCCTTGGGGACCCTGCCCCGGGACCCCGCCCCCTCGTGAACCCCTCCCTGTGACCCCGCCCCGGGACCCCACCTCCTTGGGAAGCCCGCCCCGGGACCCTGTCTCCTCGCGAACCCCGCCCTCTTGGGGACCCCGCCCCCTCGTGAACCCCTCCCTGTGACCCCGCCCCGGGACCCCGCCCCCTTGGGGACCCCTCCCTGTGACCCCACCCCCTTGCGAACCCCTCCCTGTTACCCCGCCCCCTCGCGGACCCCGCCCCCTTGGGAACCCTGCCCCGGGACCCCGCCCCCTCGCGGACCCCGCCCCCTTGAGAACCCCGCCCCGGGACCCCGCCCCCTCACGGACCCCGCCCCCTTGGGAACCCCGCCCCGGGACCCCGCCCCCTCGCGAACCCCACCCCCTTGCGAACCCCTCCCTGTGACTCCGCCCCGGGACCCCGCCTCTTTGTGAACCCCGCCCTGGGACCCCTGCTGTCCCCGCCCCCTTGCTAACTCCGCCCCCACACTCCTGTTGACCCTGCCCCCTTCCTACCCCCCCCCCCCGGGACCCTGCCTCCTTGCTAACCCCACCCTGGGACCCCTGCTGACCTTGCCCCCTTGCTATCCCCTCCTTGGGACCCTGCTGACCCTGCCTCCTTCTTATCCCCCCCCATGCACACAGCGAGGTTGTGACAGCTGGAAAGCAGGGCCTGCCCTCCCCGCTCCAGTCTGTGACTCTCTTTCCCCTCCCCAACTCTGCCCCCCCCCACCCCATATACACTGTGATACAACAGCTGGGGGTGCTGGAAAGCAGGGCCTGTCCCCCAGTGTGTGACTCACCCCCCCCCCCTGTACACAGTGACAGGGAATCTGGGGGTGCTGGAAAGCAGGGCCTGTCCCCCAGTGTGTGACTCTCCCCCCCCCGCCCCGTACACAGTGACAGGGAATCTGGGGGTGCTGGAAAGCAGGGCCTGTCCCCCAGTGTGTGACTCACCCCCCCCCCCTGTACACAGTGACAGGGAATCTGGGGGTGCTGCAAAGCAGGGCCTGTGCCCCAGTGTGTGACTCACCCCCCCCCCCCCCCCCCGTACACAGTGACAGGGAATCTGGGGGTGCTGGAAAGCAGGGCCTGTGCCCCAGTGTGTGACTCTCCCTCCCCACCCCCGTACACAGTGACAGGGAATCTGGGGGTGCTGGAAAGCAGGGCCTGTCCCCCAGTGTGTGACTCACCCCCCCCCCCCCGTACACAGTGACAGGGAATCTGGGGGTGCTGCAAAGCAGGGCCTGTCCCCCAGTGTGTGACTCACCCCCCCCCCCCCCCCGTGCACAGTGACAGGGAATCTGGGGGTGCTGGAAAGCAGGGCCTGTCCCCCAGTGTGTGACTCACCCCCCCCACCCCCGTACACAGTGACAGGGAATCTGGGGGTGCTGGAAAGCAGGGCCTGTCCCCCAGTGTGTGACTCACCCCCCCCCCCCTCATGTACACAGTGACAGGGAATCTGGGGGTGCTGGAAAGCAGGGCCTGTCCCCCAGTGTGTGACTCACCCCCCCCCCCCCGTACACAGTGACAGGGAATCTGGGGGTGCTGCAAAGCAGGGCCTGTCCCCCAGTGTGTGACTCACCCCCCCCCCCTGTACACAGTGACAGGGAATCTGGGGGTGCTGGAAAGCAGGGCCCGTCCCCCAGTGTGTGACTCACCCCCCCCCCCCGTACACAGTGACAGGGAATCTGGGGGTGCTGGAAAGCAGGGCCCGTCCCCCAGTGTGTGACTCTGCCCCGCAGGCGATGAAGCTGCAGCTGCTGACGGCGCTGGGCGCGCTGGCGGGCACGGCCTGCTCGCTGCTGGCCGAGGGCATCGGGGAGGCGGCCACGGCCTGGATCCTGCCCTTCACGGCGGGCGGGTTCATCTACGTGGGCACCGTGTCGGTGATCCCGGAGCTGCTGCGGGACGCGGCCCCCCTGCAGTCCCTGCTGGAGGTGCTGGGCCTGGTCTGCGGCGTCGCCATGATGGTGCTCATCGCGCAGTACGAGTAGCAGGCCCCGGCGGGGGCGCCTGGGGGGTGGGGGGTGGACCCAGGCGTCCGGGGTGGGACTCCAGGGGCAGGGGCTGTGGTGGACCCTGGCATCGGGGGGACAGGGGATTGGGGGCCAGCTCGGTGTGGACCCAGGTGTCCGGGATGGGGGATGCGATGTGAGCGGTGGTAGGGAAGCCACATGAATCCTGGTGACCAGGGTGTGGGGACATGGCCCCCCATCCCTGATGCCTGGGTGCACACAGAGCTTCCCCCTGGGGCGGGGGTGTTGTGTGAGCCCTGGGGGGCAGGGAGGCTGCAGAGTGTGCTGTGGGGAGAGGGTGGCACAGACACTGGTGTCCAGGTGCCGCCACACTCGCTCTGGGGTGGGGCGTAGACCCCAGTAGGCTCCGGGCTGGGTTAGATACTCCGGGCGGGCCCCATATAGACTGCAGGGATGTGAGGTGCCCCGTAGACATCTCTGCTTACGGGAGGGGGGCAGCCGCAGAGCCCCAGCCGCCAGGGACAGGATGGCCTAGTCTCTGGGGTGGGGGGAATCTCATGGACCCCGGCATCCGGGGACATCATCTGACTTCCAGCTGAACCGGAGGGGGGGGGGGAGATAATGTGATGCTGCTTGATTTGTTTTCTGGGTGGGCCCAAAACCAAGTCCCTCCCGGGCCTGTGTCCCCCCTGGGGTGAGATGGGGGGGGAGCAGGGCCACCCGTTCCTTTGGAAGTGAATCCTCTGGGCCACGTCATGGGTTGGGTTGGAGAAGAGGGGGAGAAAAGCCCCTGCCCTCTGGACCACATGGAGGGGTTACCCAGAATCCTTTGCTTCTTGGACCAGGTTTTATTGGGGTAGATTACCCAGAATTCTCCCCCACAACCCACCCTGTGTGACCCCGAAACCAGAGCAGCTAGTTCCATGGGGGGGCTGCCCTGCCCCCTCACCACACTGGGGACCAAGGGGTGCAGAGTGGGGCTAATCAAGACACTGCTAGGGGACAGTTCCCTGCCAGGTTATTTTGGAGGGGGCAGGGGTGATGGAGGGGACAAGCGGACTCAGTTATCTGGGGCTGCTGGGGTGTGGGGGTTGGCATGAACTGCGGGATCAAGGGATGCCATGCGGACCCAGGCGTCCGGGGCTGGAGGGTGAATCACAAGCACCGGGCTCAATGGTGTCCCTATTGAGTGGTGTGTCCTGAGGGGGGGCGTTAATGGGGGGTGACTTTGGACCCTGGTGATTGTGGGGTCAGTTACTCCTGGGGGGGGGGGAAGGGTTTTATAAGGGGGGGAATGTTTTTGTATATGATTTTGGTTTTGTATGGGGGGCCGGCCTGGGACGGGGGGGGGCTTGCAGGACTGTTCTGTGGATGATTGTAGCGAGAATTGTGTCATTAATTAATGAATTAAACAAGGATCAGTGCGGCAGTGGGTGTGAAGTCTGTATGTCCTGGAGGAGGGGGGCACCCCATAGACACCGGGGGCACGGAGTCACACACACAGACACCCCCCCGCCTGCTTCATCAGGGTCTGGGCCCGGCTCCCAGCCCCCGAGCGGCGGGGGAACCCAGGAGTCCTGCCCCTCCCCCTCCCCCTGGGCCGGGAGGACTCCAACCATCGAGCTCCCGCCTAGCGCGGCCCGCCCTGGGGCCCGTCCCGCCCCGCTCTATGGTCCCCGCCCACTGTCATGGCGGCCCCGCTGCGGCTCCGCTCCACGCTGGCTCTGGTGACAGGTGCCCCCAGCAGGGGGCGCTCGGGGGCGGGGCCTGACCCCCCCCATGGGGACCCAGCCCCCCCGGCTACACGAGGGGGGGTCCCGGGGGCAGGGGCACCCCTCCCCCACCCAGCATTGGCTGGGGGCGTCGGGGGGATTTTGAGGTTGGGGGGGTTCATGGGGGGGCCCCGAGGTTGGGGAGGTTCTGCCCCCCCCCGTCTCTGACCCCGGTTCCCCACGGCGGGGGGGGAGAGGTTGGTATCATGCTGGGGGGTGTTTCTGGGGGTCCCTAGGGGGGTTCTGCCCCCCCCGTCTCTGACCCCGGTTCCCCACGGCGGGGGGGGGGGGGGTTGGTATCACTGTCTGCTGGGGGGTGTTTCTGGGGGTATCTAGGGGGGTTCTGCCCCCCCCCCGTCTCTGACCCCAGTTCCCCACGGCGGGGGGGAGGTTGGTATCACTGTCTGCTGGGGGGTGTTTCTGGGGGTCCCTAGGGGGGTTCTGCCCCCCCCCCCGTCTCTGACCCCGGTCCCCACGGCAGGGGGGGGTTGGTATCACTGTCTGCTGGGGGGTGTTTCTGGGGGTCCCTAGGGGGGTTCTGCGCCCCCCATCTCTGACCCCGGTTCCCCACGGCGGGGGGGGGGGTTGGTATCACTGTCTGCTGGGGGGTGTTTCTGGGGGTCCCTAGGGGGTTCTGCCCCCCCCCAGTCTCTGACCCTGGTCCCCACGGCAGGCGGGGGCAGCGGCATTGGCCGCGCTGTCTGTGCCCGGCTGGCCGAGGAGGGGGCGCAGGTGGCCGTGGCCGACCAGAACGAAGCGGGGGCTGCGGAGACCGTGCGGGGGCTGCCCCGGGGGGCGCCCGGCCAGGAGCACGAGGCGTTCGGGGTGGACGTCGGCTCCGCCCAGAGCGTGGGGGAGCTCATGGCTCGGATCCAGGTAACGGGGCTGGAGAGAACCCAGGAGTCCGGGCTGCCCCCACTGTAACCAACAGATTCCTCCCCCTTCCCAGAGAACCCAGGAGTCCGGGCTCCCACCCCACCACTCTAACCACTAGGCCTTGCTGCCCTCCCTGAGACCCAGGTGTACACATACACACGTGTGTACACACACACACACACACACACACACGGCACCACTGCCCTCCCTGAGACCCAGGTGTCCTGACACACACACCCCCCACACACTAACAGGCCCCACTGCCCTCCGGGAGAACCCAGCCCCCCTGACCCCCTGCTGTCCCCAGGCCCGGTTCTCCGCCCCGCCCCGGGTCTGCGTGAGCTGCGCTGGGATCACCCTGGACGAGTTCCTGCTCAAGCAGACGGAGGCGGCGTTCGACAAGGTGCTCCAAGTCAACCTCAAGGTACAGGGGTCTCTGGACTAGGGCAGGGCCCCCCCAGCTGGGACCCCCCTCCCCCCGGGCTAACTTGGACCCCTCTCTCCCCAGGGAACCTTCCTGGTCACCCAGGCTGTGGCGCGGGGGCTGGTGGAGAGCGGATTCCCTGGGGGGTCCATCATCAACATGGGCAGCATCGTGGGCAAGGTGAGAGCTGTGAGCTTCCTTGGGGCAGTGTCGTGGGGGCTGTGAGCTTCCCTGGAGCAGTGCCTAGGGGGAATAGTGGGGGTTGCGAGCTTCCCTGGAGCAGTGCCCTGTACTGACCCCTCCCTCTCCCTGACAGGTGGGGAACCTGGGGCAGGTGAGCTATGCTGCGTCCAAGGCCGGCGTGGAGGGGCTGACCAAGACCGCTGCCAAAGAGCTGGCCAGGTGGGGCTGGGCACCCCAAATGGGCAGGGGGACTGCAGGCCAAGGGGGCAGGCTGGAGGGAAGAGGGCAGGGCAGGGGGGCAGGCTCCGGGGAGGACTGCAGGACAAGGGGGCAGGCTGGAGGGAAGAGGGCAGGGCAGGGGGGCAGGCTCCGGGGAGGACTGCAGGACAAGGGGGCAGGCTGAAGGGAAGAGGGCAGGGCAGGGGGGCAGGCTCCGGGGAGGACTGCAGGCCAAGGGGGCAGGCTGAAGGGAAGAGGGCAGGGCAGGGGGGCAGGCTCCGGGGAGGACTGCAGGACAAGGGGGCAGGCTGAAGGGAAGAGGGCAGGGCAGGGGGGCAGGCTCCGGGGAGGACTGCAGGACGAGGGGGCAGGCTGAAGGGAAGAGGGCAGGGCAGGGGGGCAGGCTCCGGGGAGGACTGCAGGCCAAGGGGGCAGGCTCCGGGGAGGGCTGGGAAGGCTGTGGGTACAGGCTGGGGGGCAGGCTGAGGAGGCCTCTGTAGGTCAAATCATGGGCAGGGTGGCAGGCTGTGGGTAGGTGGATGGTGGGGGGGGCTATGCTGGGAAGATGGGGGTCTGGGGCTTAGGCTGGCATGGAGGTTTGGGGGGCAGAGTTGGGGGCAGTGGGCTGTTGGGGGGGGAAGCAGGCCAGGGGGAGCTGTGGTGACCAGGCTGGGGGTCTGTCTTCTCCCCCATGGTCCCCCCCCCCAGGTTTGGGATCCGCTGTAACGTGGTACTTCCCGGGTTCATCAGCACCCCCATGACGGACAAGGTGCCTCCCAAAGTGCTGCAGAAGGTAACACCGTGGGGCTGGGCCCCATAACTCCCCCGCCCCCTCCCTTCAGAGAACCAGCCCTATATCACTCTGAGCCCCACAACCCCCTCTGCCCCACAACCCCCCTCCCCACAAGCCCCTGTGCCCCATATCCCCCTGAGCCCCACAACCCCCTCTGCCCCACAACCCCCCTCCCCACAACCCCCTCTGCCCCATATTCCCCTCAGCCCCATAGTCTCCCTCTACGCCTTTATCCACATGCCCAGCCCACTTTTCCCTCTGAAGAGCTTGCCCCATATTCCCCCATCACTCTGCCCCCCACAACTCTCTGTCTCATACCTCCCCCAGCGCCTTCCTCCCCACCGAGCCCCAAAATCCCTCCACCCCCCATTGCTCCAACCTAGGGGATGGGGGATATCGGGGCTGTGAGCTTCCTCGGAGTGGTGCATGGGGGGGGGGGGCATTATCTCCCCTGAGGCACCCAGCCCATAACCCCTTATTACCCCCTCCCCCTGCACCCCCCTCCTTCCCCCGCAGATCTGTGCCCTCCCCCGACCCCCCCTTTCCCCTGGGGTGCAGGGGGCTCCATGCTCCCCAGCCATCTCTGACCCCTCCCCTCCCGCTGCTCAGTTTGCAGGGATGGTGCCCTTGGGACGACTCGGGGACCCCAAAGGTGAGACCCCTGTGCGGGGGTGGGGAGGAGGAGTGTGGGGCTCAGTGCTGGGGGTGCATGTATAGATTGGGGTACTGGGGGGTCGGGGCAGTGCACACTGATTTGGGGTGCTGCATGGAAGGCTCCCCACGAGGGAAGGGACTGTGACCCCCATATGTGGGGCTGTTACTGACACACACCCCCTCCCGCCCCCAGAGGTTGCTGACGTCTGCGTCTTCCTGGCCTCAGACGAGAGTCGCTACATAACAGGGGCCAGCGTGGAGGTGACAGGTATAGGGGGGGGGGCTGGGAGCCAGGACTCCTGGGTTCTCTCCCAGCTCTGAAAGGGGAAGGGGGTCTAGTGGTTAGAGCAGGGGGGGCTGGGAGCCAGGACTCCTGGGTCCTATCCCAGGTCTGGGAGGGATCTGGTGGGGTAGAGACCAGCCAGGAGGATGGGGTGAGAGACAGAGATGGGGGGCAGGGATATGGGGTGCTTGGGAGTTGGGGCAGGGGTGGGGAGAAAGTGGGAGGAACAGAGAGACGGGGGAGCGGGTGGGGGACAGTTGGGGTCTCCCTTCTCCATGGGGGGCTCCCTCATTCTCTCTCTTGCAGGGGGTCTCTTTCTCTGATGGCTCCGCCCCCAGACTCTGGACCCATGCCCACCGCGGGGGGAAGCCGCGACTGCCAAGCGTCTCCGTGAGCTCCCCCCCCCCCCGAAACCGCCAGTCCTGCGGGATGTGGGGAACGGAGCAGAGTTTGAGAGGTCCCGAGGGGATTAAAATAAAATGCTGATTGTACCGGGCTGATTCTGTCTCCCATTGTTTTCTTCCCTGATGCTCCCGGACTCCTGGGTTCTTTACCTGGCTCTGGGAAAGGAGGGGGGTCTAGTGGGTTAGAGGGGGCAGGGGGCGCTCGGAGCCCGGACTCCTGGGTTCTGTCCCCGGCTCTGGGAAAGGAGGGGGGGTCTAGGGGGTTAGAGGGGACAGGGGGCGTTGGGAGCCCGGACGCCTGGGTTCTGTCCCCGGCTCTGGGAAAGGAGTGGGGTCTAGGGGGTTAGAGGGGGCAGGGGGCGTTGGGAGCCCGGATTCCTGGGTTCTCTCCCTGGCTCTGGGAAAGGAGGGGGAGTCTAGGGGGTTAGAGCGGGCAGGGGGTGCTGGGAGCCCGGACTCCTGGGTTCTGTCCCCGGCTCTGGGAAAGGAGGGGGGGTTAGGGCGGGCAGGGGGCGTTGGGAGCCCGGACTCCTGGGTTCTCTCCCTGGCTCTGGGAAAGGAGGGGGGGCGTCTAGGGGGTTAGGGCGGGCAGGGGGCGCTCGGAGCCCGGACTCCTGGGTTCTGTCCCCGGCTCTGGGAAAGGAGGGAGGTCTAGGGGGTTAGAGGGGGCAGGGGCCGTTGGGAGCCCGGACTCCTGGGTTCTGTCCCTGGCTCTGGGAAAGGAGGGGGGGCTCTAGGGGGTTAGAGGGGGCAGGGGGCGCTCGGAGCCCGGACTCCTGGGTTCTGTCCCTGGCTCCATGCACTCCGTTCCTCTCTTTGTGCCTCAGTTTCTCCTCTGTAACCCAGCGACTAATCCCCGGAGGAGGCTGCATTCATGAGTGTTTGCAGCCGCGGGGAGGGGGGAGGGACTGGGACAGGTGGGGGGCAGGGATTCAGGGCCTGGGGGTGTAAGAGCTGGGGGGGAGGGGGGATATTGGGGAGGGAGCTGGGGGATTAGAGGACTGGGGGGCTGTGGGGAGGGGGAGGAGGTTTGGGGGAAGGGGATTAAGGAGCTGTGGGGAGGAGGGGAAGGGAGTGGGGGGCTGTGGGGAGGGGAGGAGGGATGGGGAAAGTGGGGATTAGGGGCTGGCTGGGGGTGGAGGAGGGAGCGGAGCTGTGGGGAGGGGAGGGGGATTAGGGGCTGGCTGTGGGGGGGGCTCTGTCCGCCCCCCACGCTTCCCTCCTGTTTGAAGCCGCCGCCCCCTTGTCCCATCGGGGCGGGCTGTGGGGGGGGGGTCGCTGGGGGGAGATGCCTCCCATTCACAGCCCCATCGCCCCGGGCAACGGGCGGGGGCGGGGGAGCCGCGCACAAAGGGGGCAGAGGGGAGGGAGGGACCCTCGTGTGTCTCAGAGCCAGGATGGGGGGGGGGCTTCGGGAGGGTCTGAGCCCTTCTCCTTTCTCCCCCTGCCTGAGCACGAATCTGGGGCTCTGAGCCCCTCACCCCGCCCCCCAAGCGTGCTGGGATCTGGGGCTCTGAGCCCCTCACCCTGCCCCCCAAGCGTGCTGGGATCTGGGGGTCTGAGCCCCTCACCCTGCCCCCAAGTGTGCTGGGATGTGGGGATCTGAGCCCCTCACCCTGCCCCCCAAGCATGCTGGGATCTGGGGGTCAGAGCCCCTCACCCTGCCCCCCAAGCGCTGGGATGTGGGGATCTGAGCCCCCTGCCCTGCCCCCCAAGTGTGCTAGGATCTGGGGGTCTGAGCCCCTCACCCTGCCCCCAAGTATGCTGGGATCTGGGGGTCTGAGCCCCTCACCCTGCCCCCCAAGCGCTGGGATGTGGGGATCTGAGCCGCCCGCCCTGCCCCCCAAGTGTGCTAGAATCTGGGGGTCTCTGCCCCTCTAGGGTGGTCTGAGCCCTCTCCCCACCGCCCTGGGTGGCTGCCCGGCCGGGGGGCGGCGGGGGACACACACCGCGCCCCATAGGGGAGGGGGCGGACCCATCCCCATTCAGGCAGCTTCCCCCCCCCCCCACCTATTCAGCCGGCCGGAGGGTCCCCCGCCTCCTCCCCCTCCCGCCTATTGTGGCCCGGCTGCCCGGCCCCTCGGGGAGGGGGGCGGAGGGGGGGTCCAGCCGGAGCCTGCCTGGCTCACACACCCGGGACGGAGCCGGCGCACAGAGCCCAGGACCGGGGTTCGGGGTGGGGTGGGGGGAGATGGGGGGCAGCACCCACTCTTAGCTGCTCTGGGGATGGGGGGCGGAGACATCCCCATCTCATTACGGGGGGGGGCTGGGAGATTCAGAGGGGTCAGGAATAGGGGGCGGGATGGGGGTGGGGGGGATTTGGGGCTGGAGGTCTGGGGCTGTGGGGGGAGTGGACGGGATTTGGGTCTGGGAGCGGGAATGGGTCTGTGGGGGGATTTGGGGGTGCGTTTCCCCAGCGGGGGGGGCAGGAATGGGGCTGTGAGCGGGCTGGTTGTGTGGGGGGCTGGTAGACAGGATGGGGGAGATGGAGGGTCAGGGTGGGGGGTAGGGATGGGGGGTGAGTGAGCAGGGAAGTGGGGGAAGGAATAAGGGATTGCATTGGAGGGATGGGGGGCAGGAATTAACCCCTTTTCTCCCTCCCCAGGAGGGGGAATTTAGGAAGGCGACAGGTGGAGTTTGGGGCTCCCCCCCAGCACACGCTGACCCCAATGGGGGGAACGGGTGTCAAACCTCCCTCCCCCGCACGGCTGGCCTGGGACGGATGGACAGTCGGACTGCCAGGGGCTTTGTGTCCGATGGGGAACCACCCCCAGCTCCTGGATTGTGTCAGTTGTGGGGGGTGTCCTGTGTGTTACCGTGTGTGTCACGCGTGTGGCAGGCAGGGGCTGGCTGGGTTCACGTGTGGGATCCTGCATCGCCAGGTCTGTTTAGCAGACAGGCTGTTGGGGGTCCCGTGTGTGTTAGTGTGTCTCTGGGGGGGGGGCTGTACATGGCACATGCCAGCACGCGTGTCTGTGTGTATGGGGTAGGGTGAGGGCCGGGGGGGGGGTCCCCATGTGTCTGGGTGGGTGCTAGCGTGTGCATTAGCATGTCGGATTTCGGGTGTCCTCTGTGTTGCTGGGAGGGCTGCAAGGTGTCCCGTGTGGTGGCGTGTGGACGTGTACAAGCCGGGGTTATTGTGCAGGACTCAGGTCTCTGGCACGCGGAGCGCTCCGCCGTGTCTGTGTCCGGGCGGGAGGCGGGAGGGTTGTGACGTGCACCGCGGGCGTGTGTAGGATTTACAGTGTCTGTGTGTGACTTGAGGGTCTCCTGTGTGTTACCGTCTCTTGACGTGTGTTAGTGTGTCTCAGGCGTGTGGGATGGAGGGGTCTGCATGTTAGTGTGTAAGTTGTAAGGAGTGAGTGTGCATTATCCAGGGGATCCTCCATGGGACCTCTCCACACTCGGGAGGTGAGACCTGAACCCCTGGGGACCACCCTGGGCTGGGGCTGGGCGGCCTCAGACACAGACCCCCCCCCCCGGTCCATGTCTCGTGTCTGGGTGCCAGGGAGGGGGGTCCACAGGCTGAGTTCCCGTCTTTCATGAATTTCCTGAGTGTGTGTGTGTGTGTGTGTGTGTGTTAGGAGATGAAGGGTGAGTTCCTGAGGTCACACATGTGAATTCCTGGGGTTATCCAGGTGTGCTCACAAGATATTTGGGTTCATATGTAGGACCCAGGTCAAAATGGTCATTGAGTTCAGGAGGGCATGTGTCAGCCATGTGTATATGTGTGTGTGTGTGCACCTGCACATTTACTGCCATGTGTGTAGAGGATCATGTATGTGGGATCACATGTACTGACATCACAGCTCACACCTGGGTGAAGCTTCGTATAGATCACGTGTGAAGCAGATGCCATGTTTAATGGTGAGCGCGTGTGTGTTCACAAGAACATATGAATTGATGTTTAATTCTGATCAATGTTGGATCACGTTTATCTGTGGGTTCATGCAGGTCTGCATTCGAGTTCTTGTGAAGTCACATTGACACTTGTGCAATTCCATGTGCACTCATGTCAGACCCTGTGCCGCTTGTGAGCTCGGGTGTGTCGGAAGTCGTGGCTTTGCATGGGAGCTCAGAGTTGTGCCAGACAATGTATGTGAGTTCGTGTGTGTCAATTAGCCTTGTTCACATCTGTGAGCTCAGCTGTGTTCAGTTTATATCACCTGCATATGTGAACTCACATGTATGAGCTCACGGGTTTGAAGAGCTCCGACATGTGAGAGCATGTTTGAGTTCACGTGTGTTTGTGTTTATGTATGGGTGGTGAGCTCACGTGTTTACATGATGGTTCATGGTATTTTTTATTTCATGTCTGTACCACACAAGGTTACGGTTTTTTGAAGGGGGGGGGGGAGGGTTTGATTCATGGATGTATCAGGGGCATGTATGTGAGTTAACAAATGTTTGCATCAGAGTTCACACCTGTGTGAGTTCGTGTTACCCAGGATTCCATGTGTGTTCGGACCAGATCCCGTGTGTCAGTTCCTATGTTTCAGTGTACACGTATGACAGCTCACATGTATAGCTGGGAGTTCACACCTGTTTGCGTAACAGCTCATGCCCGCCATGTTCAAATGGACACATGTTCATGCCAGGGATCACACGTGTGGGAGTGTGCAGGTTTATGTGCATTCCTGGTCACATGACCAGATTCACATGTGTTGGTTGTCCCGTTTGCACGTGTAGATTCACATGTTTAGACAATTCTATTGACAACGGAGTTCGCTTTTGTGTCAGACTCTTGTTTTGTGGGTTCCTGTATGTTTGCGTCAGGCACTGTGTGTGTGTTCACATATAGTGTATGGCGTGTGATCCTGTGTGATGACGTGTATGCTTGTATAGTGTGTCTGAATTCACGTGTTTGCATCACGGCTCACCCATGTTTCCAGCCCAGTTC
Source organism: Sternotherus odoratus (assembly GCA_032164245.1). Lineage (NCBI taxonomy): Eukaryota > Metazoa > Chordata > Testudines > Kinosternidae > Sternotherus > Sternotherus odoratus. The sequence continues at coordinate 818,020 of JAVMKO010000012.1, forward strand.
AGATGTGTAAAGTGACACGTGTGAGCTGACATGTTTGCATAACAGCTTGTACACGTGACGCCATGCCTGCGAGTTCACACTGCTCTGAACCCCGGTCCACACCTCCTCTAGCCCAGGTGCTCCTCAGCATGTCGTCCTGTGTCGGTCTCGCTGCTCATGGGAGGTGACGTGTGTGAATCGTCCCCCTCATGCCCTCCCGGCCCCATGGCTGCCCCCTGGCTGCCCCCCGCCCCCCGCCTCTGTCCACGCCCTGCACCGAACGTCGGCTCCTGATTGTCCAAACGCAATTCTTGTGTCTGCGCCCAAGAATTGAGTGTGGACGTCGTGAGCCGGGGTTTCCTATCGACACCTGGCAGAGACGGGGGGGGACGACCCCCACAACACCCCACACAGCCTGGGGGAATGGGGCACGGGGCCTGTCCCCTCTAGGGGGCGCCGGCTCCCATCCAGCCCCGGGGCGGGGACTGGGTGACTCAGGGGGGCAGGGAATGGGGCACGGGGCCTGTCCCCTCTAGGGGGCGCCGGCTCCCATCGGGCCCCGGGGCAGGGACCGGCTGGCTTGGGGGGTGGGAGGGCATCATCCATCAACCTCAAACTTGTTGGCCCCTATGACCTCTGCCCTTTGACCCCCCCTCCCATCTCCTTGTCTCCATGGAGCCCAGGGACCGACCTTGGCAGGGGGCTGAGGGGGGAACCCATAACCTGGGGATTGTCCCGCCCCCACCTTCACCAGCTGGAACCTGATTGGCCGAGGGGTGGGGGTGCAAATACAGGTGATGCCACCCGATTGGTTGACAGGTGTCAGGAAATGTAGACAGCACCCTCTGACTGGGTGCTGGGGAAAGTCACAAACCCAATGGGGGGGGGCAAGGGGCAGAGGGAGGTGGGTGGGAGCCCCGGGGTTGGGGGGCAGTGAGGGGAGGGGAGG